>JAQIWH010003118.1:0-21284 GCA_034695005.1 Cryptops parisi | reverse complement strand
GTGAGCTACTCAGTAAGCTACTTCCGTCAGTGAGCTACTTCCGTCTATGACAGATCTAGACAAATATTAATAGTAATATGCATAATTTCTTTAAAAATAGCTATTATACTTATTTGCCTGTAAATAATCAAAAACGTCAATCAGATGATATATGCGAGAGTGACTGGAAACTGGTTTAGGATTCAGAGTTCTGAAATCACAATTAACCTGATATGTTAAGTATTAGTGATGACTGATTTAATCGTTTTCAAATTAATGTTACTTACTAGAGGTAGCCCTGTGGTTGGTATGGAAAGTCTAGAAGTAAAGCCCATAAAACCTCATGTTCCTTGGCAACATTCATTCGTTTATTGTGTTTATTCTTCTTTGTGTTCATTGTATTAATTTAGTTAACATATTTACCAGTACTGGTTATGTTTGTGTCGGTATGGTAACAAAATAATCAGTTACTGATTCTCGGTTAGAAATTCGATTACAAGTTTCAGTATCACGAAGTCCTTAGTTACGTACTGGAGTCTCTTTTTGATCAAAACGAGAAGCTACCATTTTGAACTGGCGTTAATATTTTTCCAAAATTATCTCAAACTTTGAACAAAAATATTAGGCAGACATGGCTAGATTATAAAATTACTTGTCCTTAAATGAATAAATGCTAGTATATAACGATTCTTGATCACAAACTAACTTAGGATTTAGATTCTCTCATTTCGAGAACTCGAAGTTCTGAGTTTGAGCAAGATGCTGCCACTTGTGCTTTTTCAAATTTGTTTGCTCAGCAGTTTACCTTGAAGGAGTTTTTAAAAGTTGGAATAAAATCGACGAGTTATACGATTTTTGGTCCCAGAGAGATCGTACTTTTTGGTGAGATTTAGAGTCTTGAGGGAGACTTCGTGTCGTGCCAGACGTGTTGACGAACACGATATTTTTTCTGAGGCAAATGAATTTAGAGACTGTGAACGTTTTTAAGGAACTGAATATTCCGGCTTACGACAGCGTTTATCTAGGGAATGATTATAAATATTATTCATTTAATACGTGCAAAGAAAACGGGCGGGAAACACAACGAACGCTCGCGTATTTTGCTGTCACCAGAAAGTAGCGTTTAGGGAGTATCCATTATTTAAGATGAAAGAATGGGGTCTCTTTGCAAGAATTTAAGGGCCAGTTGAAAATTATTCAGGTGGATTTTTTTAATATAAATTCTTGTGAATTGCTATAAAAACGCCATAATTTCACGTTACTTTAAGTATACTTTTGAATATACAATATTTCCATACTGTATGTCTGTATGTTCTAGACGTTCATGTGGAGTTAAATTCTATTTTACAAAGAGTGCTAAAAATTGTTGCAAAATAGGTATTATACTCTCTACTAAGAACGAATACGTAACCCGTGCTATAGCACGTGGAGATGTTGTTCTCTTTGTGTACAAACGCGTTGTTAGAGTTGTTACGGTTTCCTTGTGTCAGTTGTTTGTAAAGTGTGTTTCACTTGTTGTCATGAAAACATTCTTTCACGAACAGAGACATTTGCCGGTTTATATTGTTTACCTTTATGAAAAACATGATGTAAAGGGCTACATAAAGTGCTATAAATAAGTGCTACAGTTTTATACGTTTTATCAAATTCGAAGTTTTGTAGTATAGAACTAAAAAGTTCTATACATTTTCCAAGTTTTATAACTTCCGTAAGTTCCGTAAGTTCTGTAAGTGTTATTAATTCTTATGAAAGTGCATCCAAAATTCTATTTGATTGTACTGTACAACAATGTTAAGTCTAAACTAGTTTACGTGCTGTTGTCGAAATTGTACCAATAATAGATTCGACGCATAGTTTGGTATATTGTACATATATGTAATTGAAGGGCTTGGTGTAAAAGGGTGTTAAGTAACATTTTTGTCAAAATGACCTAGAAACATTTTCGAATGTGTTGAGTAAAATTCTGCCTGACGCATAGTTTTGCGCAAAACAACAATATACGCAAAGATATTAGTACAAGAAGTGCAAAGTATTCCATGTATAGCACGGCTCAGTTCACAGCTCACGCATTTTCCTCGAAATTGTAAAAATGTTACAAATCTTTACACCAGGCCCTTCAATTAATTCGCATAGAATTGTTCATGACACATGAACGTTACAATTTAATCAACTTACATAAAATGTTTTTTTTTTCCCAAAAATCGTATAAACCAAACAACAAGAAATATATTTTTTTTATATACCATTTTATTCTTTACCCCCATTCGTGGTGGTGGCTATTGATCCGAAACGAACTCGTCAAGAAGTGGCGGAATGGGTTTTAGGGGTGTGTGTGTGTATGAGCTATTGTGCATGTGGTCTCCATTTTGGGGGCAGAGGATGCACGCATATCAGAGCGTGAGGTTGCCATCAATGGTCGCGGGAACTTGGTCTTTTATGTTGGTGACGGTTCGTCGCCCGTGACCAATCGTTTTATTACAAAAGCTCGTTCAAAGCATCGCGACCAAACTTCTTATTCACATCTTTTTTCTTTCTTCTTCTTCTTCTGGTGCTTTTTATATTTTATCTTTTTCGAGATGTGTGTATTTGGTTGTACGTTCCCCCCCAAAAAATTAACAAAATTATTTTATATATGTTTGGGTAAAGAATTTAATTGATGACTTTATTATATAAAGGATTCATAGGTTCATATTATATAATGATATGATCCTGATTTGTAGATTGGAATGACAATTAGTTTATAGCATTATATTTATACGCTGTTTATTGTACAGTACTGTATATGATTATTGAAGAATGATAGAAAAAAAATTGTATCATAGAAAAATATTCAAATTCTCAATTTGTATTATCATTTATGTTATACTGTAAAAGATTTTTTGGTATATTTTTAAAAATAAAAATATATCTATAATGATAATAATTTGCTAAAGAAAGTTTGTCTATATATGGCTTCCAGGCTCAATTGAAGTTCGAATTGAACTAATAGCTCCTTAATTCAAATTCAACTAGTTCATAAGCTCAATTCAAATCCAAATTTTACTAAACGGTTTTGAATGTTGTCACCAGATGACGCCAGGTGCTCGTCGATTGATGGGCTTTTTACTAGTTTTATTATAATGTCTTGTAGAACAACCAAACATTCGTGAAATGCAGTTCCAGCTTTAATTTTTCATTGTTACAATTGTTAGCTTTTATTTTAAGTATACATTTTGTTTTGTTTTGTTTGTTTGTTTTATTCGTCACACTATGACAACGTGACAAAAGTCAAACGCAGAAATAAATTAATAGATAAATACAAAAAAAATAATTAATAAAAGAACAATGTATACTTTGTTTACTTTGATTTCCCCAAAATTGATCTAGGGTGATCGACAATCTTACACGATATTATATACAAAAAAAAATTCAGATTGCCTGTTCAGGTTATACAACAAATAAAATTTTTCACTTTTTACACAAAACGGTGGACAGGTTCTTTTCACTACCAGATTACACGGTTTTCGTGGATTTTGCGAATATAAATGGAAAGCAAGGCTAAGTCCATTTGTAAATTTTCTTGTGGAATTCAGTTTGGCGGTTCAATACATTAGTTCTGTCTGTCGGTGTATGTGTGTGCTAGGAGGGATTTGTGTTTGGCCAATGATCGTGTCACCCATGACGAAGGCGTAGGGTGGTCGTTTTGGGCGACAAAAACTCTGTTGATTTTCTCTGGGTTTGACCGCAAGACAAGCGTGCAAGATGAATGGTGACCGATGCAAGCCACGACTCAATGGGTGTTGTGGTTTAAACGGACGTAGAGGCCCCCGCGCACGTATGTCGACCCCCTATAGCATCATCCTCCCCCCTCACTTTCTTCTTTTTCCGACTTTTTGGGGTCCCCGACACCGCCCACTTTTACCCAAATGTCTACCCCAGGGCCTGGGAAACTGAATACGTGTTCTCTCTTCCGAGGCTTGTATACTCTTCAGGGAACGTTTTTCAATAAACCTGCCCTGATGGTTTAGCTTCGGTGCAAATGGACCGAAGGATGACGATGATGATGATGATGGTGGTGGTGGTGGTGGTGGTGGTCTTAACGGTAACATTCACCGAATGAATAGGTAGATGCAAGTAATAAATTTAATGTTTTCAGCTGTGTTTGTCCAGAAAAGCCGCCGTTACCAGCTGCTAATGGTCTGTATTTGCTGCTAGTGGCTTAAGGTTTTCGAGAAGGTGGTTCTCGGTGTAAATCAACTTCAAGATGTGGTTTAATTAGGTATTAGAAATGTTGGCCAGTATTGGTTTACGACGTTTTTGTCACCATCTAGCATGAACATATTTGCACTTGTAGTATAATGTGTTTTAGTACTTTTTAACAATGCAGTATTTCTATTTATATAAAATTTTACACTTTTTACGCTTTCTAGCGTGAGTGAGATCTCTGGCTTGAGTTTAAGTATAACAGAGTTATACCGGGGTAATTGAAATAATCGACTTTTGAGTTAAATTATAGCTCATATTTTTATAGGTACCGGTATATCAATTTATCAATGTACATCAATCAAGTATATATATCGGTTATTTTTGTAGGTATATTTAATTTATTTTATGCGAGTTTTTATATGACATTTAGCTAAAATGCGACAAGTGAAACCACAGAAGCTCGTCAGAAGTAAAACAAAATTCACTATTATGCGATTTTGTGCGATATTGCACGAGGAACTGAACGAATCGTCTGCATTATAATTTACATTTTGATTTGTGAATCCTTTAAATTAGAACAAAAAACACATCTAACCTTTGCTTGCAGTGATGCCAATTTATGGGATTTTCGATAAATGCGAGTACAGATTTTTTAAGCGAAGTTTTTGTAGAACGTAATCTTGGCGTAAATTGAGGATCTCTTTTAGATCAATGCGATGAAGCACAGAGAGCAACGAAAACATTCTTCAGGTATTGGACATGTACATTGTTCCAATGATATTCATAATAAGATTGTGAATATTCTGAATATTGAGAGTATTTGAAAAACCTGGTGTAAAAGGGTTTTGAGTAACATTTTTGTAAAAAATGATCTAAAAGCATTTTCAAATGTGTTAGGTGCAGTTTTTTTAGCAAAACAACAATATGTGCAAGTATATTATTGCAAGAAGTGTGAAGTAGCCCATAGACAGCAAGGCAAGTTCAAATCTTGAAACGCGTTTTCCTCGAAATTGTGAAAATGTTACTTGACACCCTTTTACATCAGGCTTTTCATTTGAATATTTGAAAATATCCTTCCTGCTGTTACTACATTAAACTTTTGCTTTCACGTTTTGATATCTTTAGCATCATTATACAGCGCAACCAGTTGCATTTTCTCCCTATTCCTTCACTTTTGGCGTTTTTTCATCATTCTATACCAGTTGCATTTCCTATAGTTTTTTTTTCCTACTCTTTGTATCGGCAATTCTTTCCACCCTAATCTCATCATTGGGATGGTTGTATAGGTTCATCTCGTTGGAAGTCGAATGAATCGTGTGACGGTGGTGGTGGTGGAGGTGGAGGAGGAGGAGTAGACCTTGACATGGCCTTTTTCCCTCGATAAATAATGGTCGACATGCTTTTTCAGCTCTTGTGCGGCTGACAGGCATTATCCACAACCAATTGGGGATCAAAGGCTGTGTCGACGATGATAAATGAGACTCCCCTTTACAGGTGGCGACACCGCCGTCACACATTGAGAGCTCTGACTATGCCCCCGCGTGAGCCTCGCTTTCAAGAAGCACCATCATTACGAAATTGCCAGCTGAACCCCCTCCTTGGTCGAGGGCTCTGGGGCCTTGTGGGGCCCACAAGAAGAGCGATGATTATCGGCAGCCGAAGGGAGGGGTCAATCCGGTTGATGAGAAGGCTTCTCAATTGATGGAATGGTTGGCTGACTTGATGGATGACTTTGCCACTGTCGCACACATGCACACACGCTGCACCAAAGTCACACACAAATGCGCTATAGGGTCGGGCGACGTCTTTTGTTGTTACCCAAGTTGTTGTTGATTCGACGTTATTTTTCCAAAATGAAAAATTCACCCTTTTTTTTTTAAAGATATTGTTTTTTTTTTAGGACGGATAAATGTGGATTTTTTGTATTATTATAAGTTTGTTTTTATTATTTTTTATTTAAAATTGATAATGGTTTTGGTTGTTTGGAAAAAAAGCATTAACGCCTCAAGGTGGAGAAGTTTGGTGGAATTGTCCCTATTCGAACATTGAAACGAGATAAAAGACGTTTAACGTCCGTGTTCTTTGCGATTTTCTTCGGGCTACAAAGTTTTGAAGAAAAAATGTTAAAGATTGTTAAATACGCTTTAATCACAAAATCTGTGCTATTCTATCGTTTCTTAGTTGTTGCGAACTTCGTATTTATACGCAACAACCAAATAATGAAATAAACTATTGGTGCCTTTTTAGAACTGATTCGGTTCTGCATTAAGATGAACATTTGAAGGTTAGAAAATATTTATTCTTAACGGATGTGATATCCAAAATTTTGATCGTGTGTAAAAAAATACAGATAGTTACTAGATAGACAGAAGAACGGCATTAGTTACAGATAGACAGAAGAATACTACTAGATACTTTCTGCCAAAACCTCACGTTAATCCAAAATCGCGGTCTTGTCAAAGTGTGATATTTTAAAGTAGAAACCTACAAAGAAATATTTTTTGTTCAAGAACACAAAGGCCGCTGCAATTTTTGGTGTGGCAATTCAAGCGATTCTGTTTCGACCCTTGAAGATATAACACTCTTGAAATTAGATAGATTGTTTTATACTTATGTATTGATGACTTAATTGCATGATTTAGGATTGTGTATCTATTTTTTATAATTATGATTTTGTGATTGTTTTTTACAATTTTTTTGTAATGTGTAAACTTTTGTAATTGTTTCACTTTGATTATTGTTTTATTGTAATGTAATTTTTTTGTACTATTGGTCGCTTTTCTTCCGCATTAAACTAAAATAAACTGGACAACTGTGATGCCACGCTTTTTTTGATCAGTCTTCATTGATTGAAAAAGAAGCTGACGTCACAGTTGTCCATGAACTGCCCCAACTGCCAAACTAAAAATTGCGTGTGTCAATTTGTTTTCAATGTTTTTATAACCGGGTTTTTCCAACGGTCTTATTTACTTAGAAGTCTTAGTGATAATTGTCATTTTTATTCAAATACTGTAAATAAATATTAAACTGACCAGGATGTTTACCACATAGCTTTAAATACGTTTGCTCAAAAAAATAAATTAAAATCTAGTTAATCGTACAACTTTTGTTCAAAATATATTTTAGTTCCAAGAAGTTAGTCATGGCTTCTTTAAAATTTTGAAGAAAAAATTACACAATCGGTTCACAGACCATTAGTCACACACACACACATATATACATATATAAACTAAATTCTTTTTTATAAAAATATAAAATTGAAAAAAACAACGAAGAAATATGGTTTCTTTGTGGTATTAAAACTTAACTTTTTGTTGACGTGGGCGATATTTCGCCACAATGTACAAAACCTAACCGGTTGGTTTTTCGTCTTCTTCTCGATTGCAAACAACTTTATGAGCGAAATAAAACGCGTCACCTTTTTCCAAGAATTACACCAGCAAAGCGGTCAGTCGTTAATAAATCTTGACCAGGGGGTGCTAGTTTAATCTGTCTGTCTCATTCTTTTCAACGTCCATCGTCGTCCACACCAGGTGTTTTGGTAAAGCCGGTCGTCTGCATGCTGCTAGCAAAACTCCTTCCACTAACGCTCCTTTGCCAAACACTCTTTTGGCGTATGCGTTTAGAAAAGAGCTCTCTTCCTTTGCATAGTAACTACAAATTCATGCGGTTATGAATATGAAGGGAACAGACTAACCCGTCCATAAAGCTGTCAACTCGCTGTTTTTACAGCCCCGTATACCAAGCCGTTTTACTTAAAGTACCGAATTTATGTTTAGGAATGCCGAGTTGAAGTTTGTGTTTTTTCTTCCTCTATATTTCCTTCTCGGATGGTTTGAGCCCTTTTTTTCCTTGATAGTAATAGTAACAGTCGACTCTAGTTTTTTTGTATGGCATATATTACATATATACACACACGTTTATATATAGAAGGTCAAAATAAGAAACTGTAGAGAAAGATTTGATTTTTTTTTTCCATTTTTCATTTTGTTCTTTCTGCGTGTATTCGAGTTAAGTACAAAAATGCTAACTTACCGCAATTTGGTTATGAAGCATACTTAATTGACTATTTATTCATTTTTATTTTTCTTATAGAAAGAGCTATTGCGAAGCGTGAGAAAAGTTCAAAGGAGTTAGACCGGATTATTTAAATGTTGATTTTTTTTATATATAATTTATTTTTTTTAAATTTAATGTTACAGTATTTAATTTTTCGATTAGAAGAAACTGCAATAACTATACAGGGTGCTACTTCTCAAGTGAAACAGAGTAATATCTTGCTTAGTATTGAAGATACGTCGATTATAGTCATATACAGTAGAATATGATCCGAACATCCGGGAACCATCCAATGGTGTCATGTTCATAGGCCTCGAATCAATTTTCATGGTCATCGCATTGTTACAACTAAAATCGTGAGTCGTAGCTACCAAGTAATATTTAAGAAGTTGTAGCCAAGGATCCATTAGTTTTATTCACCTCCACGTACTACCAAACGTTTTAAATTCATACCAAAATCCACCATACCTCAACATTATTCATATCGTTTTCCTTATAATACTTTAAATCCTTGGAATGAGCTTCCACTTTCCATCAGGAAAATCGCATTTACCTGTACACAACGAAGTTGCAATATGCAATGTAAACACTTCAAGAAATTGTTAAAGAGACATATTATTTTTAGTAATAAGTTTTGAACTGTTTTAACTGTATTAGTTAAGTTTGTTGTAACTTGTTTTATTGTCTCTCTGGGACGAAGTTGTAATAAATAAATAAATAAATAAATTTATTTTGAACAATTTAACTGAAATAAAAATTGAAACAACAGTAGTGACTATGAAGCAGAAAACTGCTACAAGAGCTACCCTGCAGATCAATGATACTATACACAAAAAAGGGATTTTTAATTTGTTGGACAACTCAAAAGTCGTATCCGTATTTAAATTGAATTAACCATGCGAACAACTAAAATCATTCTGCTGCATAACATGAGTGATCTGCAGTGAAGCTGCTATAGCAGCAAGCATGGTGCGTTTAACCACTGTTGTAGGTTGAATTTTTATTAAGGTTGGATTGTTGGAAATAAATGAAACCTTATGTATGACTAAAATGAACCTTTAGCTACAACTTTCTAAACTATTACTTGGTAACTACTACTCATGGTTTTCGATGTAACAATGCGATAACGCTAAAAATTAATTCAAGGTCAATGAAAACAGCACCATTGATTTGTCCCTGGGGGGGGGGGGGGTTGATCATATTCCATCATATGACTATAATCGACATACTATAATCGATCCTCGCTAAACCGCCCGCCTATAGACCGTGATCATCACTTTTTGCCACATAAAACAAGTGAAACTTTTCACACATTAATCCGCCCTCTTTAAACCGCCATTCTCGTTGGCCGCTGACATTCACCGGGTAGACTACCACACCAAGAGTGGCAGTTTAAAAAGGTTCAACTGTATCTGCAATACTAGGCAAGATGGGTCATGTCTCACTTGAGAAGAAGCACCCTGTGTATTCTTAAAAAAAGGATAAAGATTGTTTATAAGTAAAATACCGTATATCTTGACTTATATGCAAGAAAATTTCGCCATTATGCGATTTGCGCCTTGATAATCATGTGATCGAACGCTGAGGTTTCGATCACTTTACAGGAATTCAATATATGCGAGGTTTGCACAAAACAAGTAGGCTAATGTCAAGAATCTTGTGTTTTAAGGACAAAACTTTCTTATTATAATAAGAAAGAGCCATATTGTTTAAATTTATTTTGTGATGAAATAGAAACATGTGACACCGTGTAGAATCGTGTAGAATAGAAACGAGATTCGTCGTACGAGGGTAGTTCAAATAGTTCTCGGAAAGAAATGGTTATTTTGATTTTCCAGGAACTATTTGAACTACCCTCGTTTCAGATGTCATCGATAGTGTATTTTTGTTTCGTGATCTGTTCAATAGATGTTTTGTATTAGTTATATTTTTTATTACTTTATACTGTTTGATAGTTTTCTTTTAACGGGAAAGCCGTTTGTGACGCTAATGGTTAGTCATGGTCGTTGTTTTTTTTTAACTAACTCAACTTAATGTCTATGAGTATAGATACCAGTTTAGATTAGTTAAAAATACAATTTATTAATAAATTATTACAACATTTAATTTATTTTAATTATATAATTAATACATTTGTTTTCATCTAACCGAAGCTGGAGCCTACACTTAAGCGCCACAAGCGGCTTTCCCGTTGAAAGAAAAGTATACCTAATATATTTTTTTGCAAGTTAATATTTTCGATTTTAATCTGAAACTCTTACTGTAAATGACTACCCTACAGCTTATTTATTACGATGCTGTATCTCTTTTTTCACAGACTCAATTTTTCACGTTTAATGACTTATAAGATACAGTTTTTCTTGTTTTATATTTATATATATTTTATTTTCTTGTTATTCGAACACTAATACGATGCTTGGGTACCGAATTGCTGTCGTAAAAGTTTCGTAACGAGTGGTTCAGTATATAAAATTAGTCCGAAAAGAAAGAAGTTTGTTTCAAATCGAGATAAGAGTTATGACGTGTTTCAATGATTACAATAATTTCTCATCTTTTAAATACAGCCTCTCTTCAGTTTAACTCGGACTAATCATCGTTCGATGTAATGTACCATCATCTTGGTCAACTCTTTCACATTTTTTACGACTTTGGCCTTTATCACAAAACGTGTTATTATACGTTGTTATTATTATTATAAGCAATGCTTCATCTCTCGTTCTCAAGACGTCCGAAACTAACCATTTGAACAGTTATTACCCACCAAAATTATGGACCGGAAATGCTATTGGTAGACGTACCCGTTAATTTGAAACGTCATAGGACTTACCAGAAAAAAATTTTTAGTATGAGAAAAAATATATATTTTTTAATATGTACTTTGTTGTTGTTGTTGTTATCGTATTTCGTATTTTTCGCGGGATTGATCCGTTAAACGATGAGTTAACGTTCCTACTCCAATGATGGCTGTAAGCGGTTAATCAATCAAAATGTTTCCTGAGGTTGATCTGCTGCCAGAAATTATTTCACATCATCCATCTTGCACGTGTGGAGCTTATCTTCTTTTCTTTCACGACAACTTAGTCGTCTTAGGGAAAAAAAAAATTAGAAATAGGTCACATCCTGTTGGCTTCACCTTTGAAGATAGTGGGCTAAATGCGACGTAGCTTTGACGTTTTTCTTTCACCTTAATTGTGTTGATGTCAATCATTGCAGCTTCCACACCTACACCATTAACTGGTGGCCGACGTATTTACTTTTATTTTATTTATTTTTCACAAAATGTTTTGATATTTGTATAATTTATTATGCAAATATTTATAAATTAATTTACAAATATTCATAAATTAATTATACAAATAAAGGGCTTCGGGCAATACGATGATAAGCCACATTTTAAAAATTGTTTGGGAGAGCCGTTTTTCTGGTGAGAAACTCCATAGAGTACCATACTGAACAACAAGGTGATTTTCAATATTATGCTTCCATATTCTGAAAAATCTAGGAACTGGTAAAGTAAGAAACTAGAAACAGTACTGAGGGACAGTTTGATGTAAAAAAAAAATGTTATTTTTGAAAAAAAAGTGTGGCTTATTATTATATCGTCCTTCAAATATAATTTTATTACAAATAATGAATATGTAGATTTTTCATAATTGATCAATTATTATATACTAGCTGCACCCGTGGCTTCGCTCGCAGTCGTTTTTATACTTAAACAATTAAAACAGGAATAAAAAAGCTAGGTTTTTTTTGCTAACTATCGCTCGCACCCGATGCTGTCTCCAACTATCGTGGTACGTCATGCGCAGGCGCAACACACCTCTCCACACTGCTGCCCGCAGCGCGAAGCGTATAAGAATATCATCATTATTCGAGATTACTTATCGAAGAATACATTTAATCTGGATAAAACTTACTTACTGTGTTATCTGGGATTTCTACTATGCTGACAAAAAAATCAGGTTGATCGGATCAGTAGTTTTTGCGTGATGAAGTCACAAACATACAGACGGACTTTCACATTTACATATTAGTAGGATAGGATATTCAATATAGATACCGGTGCTATATTTTAATAAAAAAACTTCTTCGATGACGACGAATTGTGGTGACGACGAATCGTGGACTTTAAATGACGTTGAACTGTTGACTTATGATGGCGATGAATTGTAGCAGCGATGAATTGTGAACTTTAAAATGTGATCGATGATTTGTGTAGGGTGAATTTTTTTAAACCTATTTTACATGTCAAACTTTTTCAATTAAATTCCATCGATTTCAACTTTTTTTGACGTCATACACACATCCGGGCG
This sequence comes from Cryptops parisi, assembly GCA_034695005.1. Classification (NCBI taxonomy): domain Eukaryota; kingdom Metazoa; phylum Arthropoda; class Chilopoda; order Scolopendromorpha; family Cryptopidae; genus Cryptops; species Cryptops parisi. The sequence goes on along the minus strand of JAQIWH010003118.1, from coordinate 8,748 downwards.
CATTTTCGTGCTTTCTGTCAAACAACGAAACAACAAAAGCACTGAATGAAACGTTCCCGGATGAGTGTATAACGTCAGATTAACGGTTGGAATCGATGGAATTTGATTGAAAAAGTTTGACGTGTAAAATGGGCTCTAAAGTCGAGATTCACTTAATACATGTAATCGAGATAATCAAATTACATATACAGGGTGGCCCATTTTGTACGTTGAATACTGTAGGTGGTTGACAATTTCCGGACGAGATTTTTCATTTTTGTTTGATCTTTCTAGTCATTCGGTGGAGTTATAAAAGCTCATTTTCAAGTGGGACTCGTCGGCGACGAAAATTTGTTTGCTAATAAACATTCCTGTTTTGGATTACAACTTTTGCACGGAACGCTCGGAGAAGTTGGCATTGTTTATGGGGTTCGCCTTCATCATTCTCCTTTCGACTCGTTCTGGGCCGTGATTGTTGGTTTAATGCGTTGAAAACGCTGGCCTCGTAAATTGGCTCGGGCTGCTTATTGCGACGTGTCATGTTATCCGGTTTTAGGCTTAGGGACTACTAATCCACCTCCAGCGGCCGAGTCATTGTGAGTTGCGAGTCTCGTGACAGCGCGGGTTGTGGCCCCAGGAACCTAGGCGAAGGAAAGAGAGGATTTAAACACCTATGGATGGTTGGAATTCTAGTCGAAGAGAGCACAAAAGATGGAGTGGCAAAAGTACAAGAAACTAGGAGATACGACGAAGAAGAAGAAGTAAGAGAGAGGGCAAAAAAAAAAGATGGTCGAGTGAGAGAAGAAAATTGCAATTAGCAAAAGCGTCTTAACGCCAAGAGAGCTAAGGGCTAATTGGCTGCTGTTTTGTTGGCAGTGTAACCCATGTATTAGGTAACGAATTACAGCTTAATCAAGTAATTGATGGCGAAGATCCCAGGTATTTGGGCAACAAATCGCCACCGCGTAATTGCTTGTAATTATGAGGAACCTTTGTAAATCGCAGCACGTTAGATCGTGCCAAGATGTTGTTTAGTTGGTGGTGTTGTTGTTAGTTGTTCATCGGTGAGGAGGGCACTAATGTCCGCGTTTCCACTCTACCGTTCTTAAGGGTTCACGCAGTTTGTTAATCTCTTACCTTGCCTTGACTTCAATAACCTGTTTTCGTCGCCACGTTTCCTATCTCTCCTGTTAGTTTTCCTGGCTTAAAAGTTTTTAAAAGTTGGAAAGTCGCTTTTATAAATTTTTATTTACACAATATATATTCAAGTACAGGTAGTTCTCGATTTAAGGTTTTTTTATGCGATAAGCTCGCATAAATTTAAAATGTCATGTATCGCAAATTTCATGAAATAGACAAAGGCATGAACGGTTGTGGAAAACAAGGATATAGGATCATTCAGTCACTTGTGCACTACCGCACAAAATCGCATATAACGAGCATCTGAGGAAATTTTGTCGTATTTTAGCGAAATCACGTACAGTATAACTAAATGGCATATTCATTCTAATGATATATCATTCTAATGACATATTCATTCTAAAGTTCTTTCTTTTACTGGATACATTTCATATATATTAATCTAACGACATACTGTACTGTAACCGCATATTCAATCTAACGACATATTTAATCTAAAGTCACGTGTCGATCCTTGTATAAGTTTATAATATAAACTAGTTGTTTTTTTATTTTCTAAAATTCTTTTTCAACGTACGGTACTATATTTTGAATTTAGTCTTTGTTCTTGTTTTGGGGTTGTAGCATCTTTCTTAAAAGGTTTTGAAGAATTTTTGTGTCTTGGTCGTCTACATAAAAAAAGCTACTTCGTTACAAAGAGTGTGAGAAAGAAATGTGGCCACGACGACAAAAGTCAGTCCTCTGTTTTGTGGCGAGAGTTGTTAGCGCTGTAAACTATACACGAAAAGCGAGAGAGAGAAAGGAGTGCATTTTTAGGTGTCCCCTTTTTTGTTCTTATGTGCCATTCTTAGCAATGTCTTCTTCTTTGGTCGTCGTTGTTGCAGCCGTAATTTTGGCTTGATTACAGGCCTCACGCCACCCTAGGGTCTGGCCTCGGAGTCGGGTGAAATTTGCAAAATGACTCTCGGCTGTAACATACTATTAATGCGGTCGAGCATTTATTAGGAACTTCCTAATGAGGACCATACTTCATCGTGACAGAGGAGACCCCTTTCGCATTTATTATACCAAGTCGTCGTCGTCTTCCGTTCCATTCCTTCGTTCGAGTTTCTCGTCCATTGCTTTCAACTCGTATAGCTTACTTAGTAGCGTCTTTAAGGGAAAACTCCTCCATCGCCATCTTCCGCAGACTGTAAATTTTTCCGGGGCACTTTTCTTCGAGACACGTACGAACGTTGGTTTGTAAAATACAACCTTCCCGAATTGGAATGGTGTTGATTTACTAGAGCGTAATTCATTAGGCGATGCTAGCGACTGGTGTGGCATAATGGGACAGCTCTAATGTACCGTGCTGTAAGTTTACGTCATGTCGTAATGTACTAAATTTATGTACGCCGACTAAGTTTTTTTTTTATAGTTTCCTCTAGTCTTTGACTCTGTGCCGAGCTGAAGAAAGCGTTTTTTCGGTATTGATTTTTTCTTTTCGTTGGCGGTAGTTTTATGAAAGTTGAAGGTTTCACTCGCTAGATGGCTCTGTGGAATACTAGCATCTAGTGACAGATTAAGAAAGTAAAACGAGGCAATGACGCCATGATTACGATTTGAATTGTTGAAAAGAACGTTAAATAATGTGCACACTACTTTAACGAAAATTGGTTCTAGATATTGCGAGTTTTAGAACGCTAACAACATAAACTATCGTAAATATTATAAAAACTTATCTAAAAAAATAATATAGGTAGTCCTCCATTAATGCAAGAGGGGTGTTCTGCAAAAATTGTGCATAAATTAAAAATCGTATACAGGGTGATTTATTTATCGTGACACTCAAAAAACGAAGAATGTGAGAAACAAATGTGTCAGGCAAACATTGTTTGCGTATGAGAAGCCTTCTCAGTGGTGTTATTTTCATTGATCTTGGAATCAATTTTCACTGAAATCGCATTGTTGTATCGAAAACTATGAGTCATAACTATCAATTCATATTTAGAAAGTTGTAGCCAAGGGTCTATTTAGTCAGAATCCACTGTTGTTTATTTCCAACAATACAACCGAAATAAAAATTGAAGCAATAGACTCCTTAATTAGATGCTTAGAGTAGATCACCTGCGTAGTGCAGGGTAGTGATAAACTTTCCTGCAATCTACATCATTTAACGTAAACCACCACATTGGAACACTTGTTGCAGCATTGTTGTGGCAAGTAAGATAGCATGTACATGTTCACCAATGTGTTCAATACAGCCACCCTCCATAACTACACAAGCCTGCAGTCGCTTGTACAAATTGTCATGGACATCATGATACTCCCACTTGCCACGACAGTATTGTAATATGCCATCTCGCTTGCCACACCAATGTTGCAACTGGTGTTTCAGTGTGGTGTTTTACGTTAGGTGCTGTGGATTGCTAGACAGTGTATCACTATCCTACCCTGTATTACACAGGCGATATACTCTAAGCTTCTGGGGGGTCTATTGTTTCAATTTTTAGTTTGGGTTGCGTTGTTGTAAATAAATGTAACAACACTAGATTCTGACTAGATTTTGACAATTAGCTACAACTTTCTAAATATGACTATAGCTACAACTTTCAGTTATTTTTATGTAACAATGCTATTTTCCTGATTCCCAGGTCAATGAAAATTACGCCATTGAAAATGTCCCTCATACGCAAACAATTTGTCTGACAAGTTTGTTTCTCACATTCTTTGTTTTCATGATATTTAAGTGTGTCACGATAAATGAACCACCCTGCATAACGAAATTTTCATAAAACATGCAAAAAATCTACAGCGGAATCAAGTTTATGTCTGCGTCACACGACGTGGTGTACTCGCATAATAGCTAAGTCTTCTCGCATATAACCAGTCTCTGGAATGTTTTTTCTAGATGGTGTAGTTTTTTTCAATGGGTTAACCGTCCTGTAAAATAAAAAGTCAACATTAAAAACAATGCAAAATTTTTATTAATTACCAAATTTTTTATACCAATACCGTTTTTTACTTTTAACTTCTGTACTATTTGTTACCGGAAAAAACCACGTAATCACCAGTAATATTCTACTACGCAAATATCTTTATTATTTTCTACAAATGAATAAGTACTACATACGTTATACAATATACTGTACGTGCGTTTATTCAACAACTGAACAACAAAAATTGTGGTAACCGCATGACGCGATTCAATTTGCGAAATGATAAAAATGAATGCACGATACCAAAATGCGTTCCATTTCAAGTAAATAATAGCTAAACCGTTTTGGTCCCAATTTTTTTGTTTTCGCATTTTTTATGTGGATATGATATCACGCGTTCCACTGCCACTATTACAGATATCTCTACTACCGCTACTGTGCCGTTTTTTCTTTCAAACTCGCTCGTTCTTACTACATACTATTACTAGTAGTTCTTTGGGGGTGGTTTGCGACTCCTTTTACACCGCTTTTCGGAGGGGTTTCCTTCACCACGTTGATGGATGGGAGTGTAGCGACGTGCAGATGGAACCCGGGCATTCATCATGAGCCGTTGCGTTGTGTTATTAATGCGAAATCAATGCCGCCTCGTGGCCTGCGAGACACGACGACTGAGTGCCCGTCACTCGCTTCCGTTGAGCGATGATGGCCCTGGCCACTGATGGACAGAATGCCCATCCAACATCCGTGATGTCTCCTCTCCACCCTCCCTCCTTATTTCTACCCCCCCTCTCTTTTTCCTATCCACCACCACCCTCTCTTTTTTCTTCTTCTTCTTTTCGTTTTTATCGCTTATTTTCTCTCGCTTTTGCGACGACGTTGTGCTGCTACGTTGTCGTTAAGCGCCGCGCACTCTATTGTAAGAGTGTTCGTTTTTCGCGAGAAAAGTGTTCGAAGAAAAGGCTGCGAACCTCCATTCATTGTGGAATAACATATAAGGCATACAAGTCACAGTGAATAGAAGAAATATTTCAGTTTCAGTATAGTACGTACAGTATGTACGGTATATAATGTGAGTATAGTAGTAGTATGTAAAGTGTCAAGAGTTTGTACGGAATATAATATACGAATAATGTTGTCTTATATTTTTAGTTACTACTATATATTGTAACTACAATGTTATGTTTGGTTTTTGTAGTTTTATATTTTAATAAAATGTCATGCGTTTAATTAATATTTGATTGAAAAAAATTGCTTAAAATGGTGTTCAACAAATGTTGCAACTTCTCAGTCGTCAATTTACGTTTATACAAGTATATAACTCATTTATATAATTTTTCTTTTAATTTGATGAGACAAAGTTTGAAAACTTACGTATTTTACGAAATTTTGTATAATTTTTTCATTTTGTTTTTATTATACATAAATTGATACACATATATAAAAAACTGAACAAATTTCGAAGCATCTTGGCTTTATCATCAGCAGTGTAAAAATGGTTAACAATTTTCTTAGGAAACAGAGTTAAAGTTAAAAGCTGGTTGGAATAGTTATACATAAAAACAGGTGGTATGTAGCAGGGTTAAAGTTAAAAGCTGGTTGGAAAGTTTTAACCAAATACAGTAGGTTGATACTACATTTTTGGAATACAAAATTCAACAATTTTTATTTTTGTTTAATGACCTTAAAATATATTGTAGAATGGTGTGAAAACTGTAGGCTACTTAATTAGAAATCCAACTAAAAAGTATGAACTTTATGCAAAATTGATTTATTGTTTTGTGTGTTTATCGTTTGCGACCCAAGAGGGATCAAAATAAAAATGGAAATCATAAACACAATACCAAAATTTAATAAAACGTATACAATACACAGAATACTTTCCTTTTTTCTCATTTCTTATTTTGTGTTAGATACCATATATAATCTATCTTTTAATAACAATATCAGCTTGCTTGTATTTTTATTGAGTCTGGTTTTACTACAATACAGTGAACTCTCGAGATTCGGACTTCGAGTTAAATTTCTTTATAAGTAATAATCTAAATTGAATTAACCCGTTCCAGATCCCCCAAAAATGTACCTAATATAAAATATTTTAAGTGCCTATTTTAAAATCATATTTGTAAATAATGATGAAATAAGAGATTTAATTTCAACAGTTGAATGTTTGGGCATTTATAATAGTACATACATAAAAATATTGTATACTTATAATAGTAGGAGAAATACTAATGGAAGGTGAATTATCCTTCTTCAATCTGTAATTTACTAGTTAAGGGTTTTGATTTATTAAAATTATAAGCACTTCAGTTTTCTTTGGAGAGAAACTTATCTTATGTCATTTGCTTGCTTTTGTGTGTTTTAAACCGACCACCGTAATTTTTGTTCGGAATTCGAGTTTTTGTATTGATTTCGAATCCATATTTGTTCGGATCTCGAGTTGTTCGTAAGTCGAGTCAGATCTTGGGGGATCCACTGTATTTGAATAGAATGTTTATATTAATATTTTTTTATTGTTTAACGAAATTATAAGGGAAAACTAACACACAGCTGTATCTTTCTATACTATTCTAATCCAACGTCAAAATTTAAAATTTTTATTATCTTACAAATTGTAAGCTACCTGTTTTTTTTCCCTTTTTCGTTTTCTTTGCCAGTGGTAATAGACCACAAATTAGGCTTCATCGCACAGCACGGAAATCGTGCAGTGAACGAGAGAGAGAGAGAGAAAAAATTCTTTCCATTTCTAAGACCCCTAAGAAAAGAAAAGTTAGTTCTCTGTAGCAACAATGCCAATATAAGGTTGGCTCTTGCCAACCTCTGTAAAAAAACATTTTTTTTACCCTACAGTAAAAAAAAAATGATAGTGAAAAAAAAAAATTGAAGGAGTGGTAGAAAGAGTGTGTATGTGTGCGCGTGTGGTGGCATTGTATGCAAATTCGGTGTTTAACATACTCATCATATTACATGGCAAAACGGCGCTGAATATTCAAAATATGGCTCTTCGGAGGAGTCCCGCGTGCTGCCATCGGATCTGCCTGTGGAGCAGCAATAATTTCTTTGGCGCTCTTACGCTCGAAAATATGGATCATAAGCTCGGAGGCCCCCGAGTGGAGCGAGTGCGGATCCCGATAGCGAATGTAATTTATGTCGCACCACCACCGCTCTGCCACAGACTCCATTCGAAAAGTGGGAGCGTTTGCTGGCGAAGCCCCCCAGCATGCAAATGGTCCTCGGGGCGTCGCAACCCTTTTTACCTTTTCGGTGGCAAAGAACATAGATAGAGAGAGCGCGCGAGAAGAATTGCCACCGCGCCAACCTCAAACTTAAATGACTCGCCGTGTCCAGAGTCGAGGGAGAGAAAGAGACATAGGCACACAAAAAAAAAGAGAGAGAGAGAGAGAGGAAATGTGAATAAGAAGGGGGTGGGTGATGATTGGCGAACAGCTGAGGGGGAAAAATGTAAGGAAGAAGGGATGAAAAGGGAATGGAGAAGTAGCCGAAAATCATCCTAGCACCGAGTGTTTACGACCGCCCTGCCCTATTTAAGATTGTAAAATGGTGAGGACTGTGTGTGTGTGGTGTTGGAGAAGGTCTCTATTTATGGCCATATCATCTTCACGGTTTTTTGAGTAAATATTTCGTGAATATTTTAACGTTACTGCTGCCTTTTTTTTCTCCTCTTTCTGCGAAGTAAGGTTGGGTTGTTGTGTGTGTGGTTTTTTTTTTGTATCGTTTCGTTTTTTCTTGTTGTTTGTTATTGCCTCGGCTCGAGGAACGCCAAATTACCTGGTTAAGAAGTAAAACGTGGCTATCTCACTATTTATGACCCGATGCTCACGAATAATGAGGACTTTTACGCGTTATTCGGCTCCAGTTGCGTATTTTTTTTCATACGCATTCGTATTAACCCTTCTGTTGTGTGGTTAATTAAATTTAATTTCCAAGTCGTCACCAGTTAGAATGTAAATATTAAAACATGCAAATGTGTATAAATTCGAATATAGAATAATATATAAGTAAAAGTGAAATTTGAAAACAATGAATAAGTTTGAATAAGAAACCAATTTCAAGAAACTGAAGACGTATTTCTACAGAAGTATTATTTCATTAGAGAATATTTTTCACTGAAGAATTATTATTTTTTAAAGGATACTTTTTTTAGAGGATAAAATTTATCTTTTTTTTTGTGTGTGATTTCGATTTTGTTTTTCAATAACAAATTGATTTTTAGTTCACTTATGGGTTAGATGCTCTACGCTTGAAGTGCTAGTGGCTGAGACAATTTATTTGGTGTGTTGGTTTTTTTTCTATGAATTTTGGTTTCAGTTTTGAGATGAATAATTTTTGAGTTTGACGTTTTACAAGTGGCGTCCTCCAACGGCCAAAGTTAATTCTTATTTCTTAATTAATTAATTCATCGTTGCTTAAATGTCATTGAATCTTTTTTTATAATCTGAATTTCAGATTAGAAAAGAATGAATGAATTTCGGTTTTAGTTTTAAGATAAATGTTTTTCGAATTACCAGTGGTGTCGTCTAACGGTAGTGAATATTTAGTTTATTTATTGCACGCATCTGGTATGAGATAAGAAAACCATGAAACTTACATTGTGTTAAACAAAATGACAAACATAAAAAAATATATATATATATATATATATATAAATGAAATGTATTAAATATATAAAAATACACAAGGATGTAATCTT
>JAQIWH010003117.1:0-21286 GCA_034695005.1 Cryptops parisi | reverse complement strand
GGAAAAATCCCAAAAAGGTCATAGAAAAACCTGGAAAGTCAGGGAATTTCATTTTCAAAAAGTCGTGGGAACCCTGATATAACTCTATCAAAACAAAAAGTCCATGTAGACATGGATCTAGAAATGCATACTTGCAGTGATAGACACTAGACAACAAATTAAAACTTAAGAATCTATTAAATGTTGAGATTAACAACTAAGTGAGTACTGTTGTGTTAATTGTAAATTATAGTAGTTGATGTTAGAATATACAGGGTTTCCACCATGAGATTTTAACATTTGATGTTCGTTTCTTTTTCATATCAAGTTATACAAATCTGATGCTTAGTGGAACGAAAGCAGAGTCTCAAAAAGTTTGATAGGAATTTTGTAGTTCTTCTCAGAGCCTCAGTGGCACTGCAGTCAGTCATTTTCCAAAATGGGGATCAGTGACGCGCACAGGTTGAGTGGTAGTATGCAGAAGCGAATGCAAATCACATTGGGGGGAGTATTGCAGAGCACATTTATTTTATGTCAGTTTGATAGGTTCACTATCATTTTCATATTTAGTTATGGTTATGTTACGTATTTTTTTTCAAACATTTTAAATTATTGAGTTTTCATGGTGTACATTTGAAGAAAACAAACAACGCAAATTTTTTTTTTTATCTATTTTTTTTCACTGAAAGGTTCTGTCAAATTTTTTATGTAAAGCACAATACCAGTGCTCAATTTCCACATGTACAGAAAATTAAAAAAAAACAAACAATAGTTTACAACTGTTGTCTCCCTCTCGCATGCCCAACTCCGATCAATGATCAAAAGCTGCCATCATCATTTCGTGCGGAATAATGGGCGGCTTGTTATTATTATTTGGTCGCAACGAACGACCTCACAACCTACAATAAGAAAAGTAAGCGAGTCGAATCGCTTCACGGTTTCGTCGATTTTTTTTGCGTTAATACACTGAAGGACTGGGTATGAGAGAGGTTAACATTTCATTTTTAAAAACAATAATATACATTTCCCATAGCTTATCATAGACACGAATGAGGTGTTGGAAAAATAGACAACTTTGACCTCGTAACAAAATAGTTGGCGAAAGGTAACGAGAAGAAATGCACTTCATATTTTTTTTTTGTGTTTTGTTTTCGCATTGTTTTGGTAACGCAAAAAAATTTTTCAACATACTTTAGGCCATTAATACAGAGTTGTTTTTTTTTGTTTATCTCATTATCCAAAAATTTTTTTGCCAGAAATAATGACATCGTGGCGGACGTGCGAAATAGCTTCTGTAAAACCAATGTGCGACACAAAAAAAATTACATTATGCCCCAAATATATATATATGTAAATTTTTTTATTCATTTTTAAATGTGCCGTAAAGAAACCCAAATGACAGACTAGAATTGAATTGAGGATTATGAAAAACTAAATCCAAACCAAAAAATAAAAAAAGTCAATTAATTGGACATACGACTACTCCCAGTGTACAACAGTCATTAATGTACATCTTTCAAAACGTAAAATTGACCGACAAAAAATACCATTGTAATAAATGATTATCACAGATTTGAGTTAGGGTGGTGTCGTGAACGGAATTTTAGCGAATGTAAATTTTAATTTTTCTCACTGGGTTCAAATTGGTTTTGTAATTTCATGACGACAATTCGCAAAATTCGAGTATGTACTTCAAAATTTGCTTCAGAGCTTTTCCGGTGACTCAGAACTCCTCAGAGTTGTTCCATAGACTCAGATTTTCAGAGCTCATCCAGAGAGTCAGAGCTCCTCAGAGTTGCTCCAGAGGTCATCCAAGGTTGCTCCAGAGACTCAAGAGCCCCTCAGAGTTCATTCAAAGTTGTGCGGATTATAATCATAAAATTACAGTATTTTTGCACCAAATGATTGTTAAACATGATACAACTGATCAGACTATAAATTTGTTCATATTTTGAGGCGGCATTATTCGAGAAATAAGAACAAACCACAAAAATCGGCGAGCGTGCAATGCGAGAGCCTGGGGTAAGAGTTACACCATCTTACACTTGAAAAAATAAAATTAAAGCCTTGATCCCTTGCTAAACCAAGAAAAATTATAATAAAAAACTGTACATAATAAAATGTAATGAGATCAATGATTAACAAAGGTTATGATTTCCTTTGTCGTTTTTTTCAACACTAGCCTCTATCGTCCGGTCTCGTTATGGAGCATTTTGATAGAGGTTGTACCTGCGATATACTTAAGGCTATGTCATTGGCAGAGTTTTTTTTTGGAAGTGCGTTTCTGTAGTTATTTTTTTTTTTATAAAGCTGATATACATAGTTTAAAAAAATGTGCTTTGAAGAAACTTCAGCTTTAAAATATATTAACTCTGTTTTTTTTTCTGTTTTTGTTTTTTATCCATATACAAAAAAAACGAACAATTCATTCACATTACAAACGTTCAATCATGCACAATCACAAACAAGAACTGGATGACAACAATGCAGCATACGTTATCGCGGTGAAATATCATCATCATCATCATCACATTCGCAAAATGAAATTATTTACATATCACCATCAGAAACCTACGAGAAGTAACCTAATATATACTGAAAGTATAATTCCCAACGTAAAGATGTTTTTGTTTTTCTTCTGCAACGCATTTCTTTGCAGCGATGATCGAAGGCAAGGATTAAAAACTCTATAGTTCTTGTTTTGGTTCTTTTTAAACATCCAGATTTCTCTCGACTAACTAAAGCATATGAAACCTTTGGTGTTTGGATATAACAAATTTTTTCCGTGCGTTTTTATTCTGTCTTTGTACTTTCACGTTTCGCCACGAGGCGGACACAAACTTCAGTTGCTCGGTCTTCTGCAGGGTAGCAAAACAGTCATTCGTCTCCAGAAGAAATTGCGGTTGTTTTCGTTATCATCCAAAGCGATCACCCACGAATCATCCTTTAATAAAAGAAATCGTAAAAAATAAAGAAAAATAATAATTTCCAAAATGGATTCCTTTGACGCTCTATTTAAAGGATTCTAGTTGAGGAAGTCGGCTACGAAGTGATTCGAAAAGCAAGGATGATAGCACTATGCGGTATTCCAGCATTTCTACGCCATTAAACTTTCTTTCTCTGTTCTACACTACTAGTGGAGCAACTTGGTTAAAAAGCAACCTGAGTTTGCCTTCGTTTCTAACCGTCACGAGGATTTGTCTTTTGTTTTGGAAGTTGTTTTTTTTTTTGCAGAACCTATGGGTTCTATGCAGATGGTGTCAGAATTATCACCGAAGGTCGATGAGTGTGTGTAAGAAGGGTTTTTTAAAGACTATACGGGAGTCACCGTCACTGTCTCTATGTCTCCGCTGGATTTGACTCTTCTGTGTGTTTCGACTGAAGCGACGAGTCGTTGCGGTGGCGGATGCTTTGGTGATCGTGGAGCGGGAGGAGGAAGCGAGGTGACTGGCGTTTCTTGGCCTTTCACTTTCAGACCTAGAGCGCGTGATAGAGAACCCTAGAAAAGACGAATAGTATGATTTTAATTTTATTTTGCAAAAATTGTACTTCAAAGTCTCAATTAGGTATTGAAATATATCAAGACCAAATCGTGCGTTTCTGATTTGCGGGTTTGAAGCTTGTGCAAATAAGATCATTGCTTGGATTATGAGAACCCAGGAAACAAATCTTTGTGAACCCTGTAGTTATAATTTTGCTTGCAAATTCTATTTTTTTGTTTTGCAAATCATTCCTGTTTTTTGTGTTATGTGACACAGGAAATTGGGTTTAATAAATGGAGGAGGGCTATCTTACCTGTGACGATCTCCAGGTAGCATACTGAATAAAAACGTAAAATTACTGTCAGTCAAAAGACACGAGTACATGAGAAATGTTTTTTTGTTGTCGCACGGAAAAAAATGAAATTAGGTTTTCAGAGTTGGCTACAGTGCAGCTCACGTGTTTCGTGTATCAATTGGCTGGTTTTGAGGCAGATCAAACATTTAGAAGACGAATTAAAATACAAAGCTAGTTGGTAGTTTCTTGCTCTTGTTCTTGTAACCTGATTTATTCTGATATCTAGAGCACATAGAAAGTGCTTGTTAAAAGTCAAATTGTGCAAGCATTGAAAAAAATATCATATATACATATATATAGAGAGAGAGAGAGAGAAAAAAGATTTTGAAGTGAAAGAGGTATGGAATAATTTGCTCTTTAGTTTGTTGTTTGTTTTTAGCTATTGGCTTTTTGAGAAAACGTAAGATGAAAAACTGTTCGAGGCCAAAGAGTTATACGCTCGAAAGAGTAGCGGTGGTCGGAGCGTTGTGGTGGCCACGTGCTCACTCATGTTTCAAAGATGAAAATGATTGGCCGTTTTACCCTAAGGCTGGAACGACGGTTATCGCTCGACTTGGCAATGTGAAGTCCTCCGGCATAGGAACGAGAAAAGTTGCGACCCATGGCTCCACCTTTCTCCTTCTTCAATGCCTTTTGCTGTTGTACTTCTTGCTCAAGTGCTGCCCTGCAATGGAAATTGCTGAGTGTCAATTTTAAGGCAAGATGCAAACAAGACAACTTTGGGTATGATTCATCATAGGGTACTCTGTTTTCTAGTTCCTAATGAACCCTTGGAATGCATGGCACACTGATTGGATCTGGGCATTGAAATTATGAAGACAAGCTTAATATTTGTACTAATCACAGTGTGACACTTTGTGGATTGGCTGTTATACATATGTCACTAAAGCCAACTTCATCACACCCTGCCTGTTTGCACAAAGCAGGATGCGATAAATTTGAGTCTCCTTGACTTTTATTGGCCTTGACTAATTGACTTATGGTGATTTGTTTTGTTTGCACCTTGCTTTAGCAATGATGAAGGGATGGGTTTTTACCTTGCTGGTTGAACTAGAGCCTCAAGTTCCGTCATTAGATGTCTCCTGATGATGTTCTTTGATTGTGGAATTCCCAACGCTGCGGCCATAGTGTCGGCAGAAAATGATGATTCCAAGACCACTAGAGCTCCGTGAACACCGCTGTCTCGTAAATTGTCCGAGTATTCCTTTAGACAAAAATAAATTTAGCGTTTTTTCTTTTAAATTTTCAGCGATAGATTTCAAATTGTAAAATTTGTAGTGGGTTTGGGTGGAATGAGATTTTTGTTAGGACAATAATCAACTTACAGCTAGGTCCACACTCTTGGCCCATTTAATGAACCTCTGGTTAGTCCAAACAAGAACGTCACAGTCGGAGTCTTCACATTGAATCCTCCTTTCCGTCAAAGCCTAGAAGAGCAACATCTCATTTCAACATCTCCCAAAAGCATTTGAACATCTTGACAAAAGTGTTGGATATGTATGCTGTTGAATGCATGCCAATTTTAGGAATTACTTGTTTGTCATAGTTGAACATCCGAAGCAAATGGATGCCATGTAGAATGCTAGCTTGGTGGAACTTTCGTCCCACACCTAAAAATTTCTCCATTTCTTTCCTCGTGAGATGTTCGAGCATTCTTCCATCCACCAAATGAGCTGCAAAAGCATCGACGTATTGAGTCAGTCCAAGCCCAGGTATCCACTCGCCACATACCCAGAGATGACTGAGTTCTCCAATTTTGGGGTACCTGCTGCAATATATCCAGAATCAATATGATGCAAACTGATATGCTTCATAAAACTATTAATTAATATTTATCCGTGGAGATGATTGTACCATGAGGATGGATCTCGATGCTCTTCGATTGCTAAACGGAGTTTCCGCCTATGCATGGGATTGATGATTCCCAGACCCGTCTCCAGCTCTCCGTCAGTTAATTCCAGCAAGATCTAGCAACGTAGCAAGGATAATGTTAGATCTATCTAATTTGTAGCTCTTAACTAGCAGGGAAAAGTTGATATACACATAGGCCTAATTTATTACTTTTCCACTCTTGATATTCTCAGCACATTGGCTTGCGTACTGAGGCATACCGAGGGACACCTCGAGCCACGCTAGCACGATGCTAGCTCTCCATCGTTCCATCGGTATCCGCTGAGCCTCTTCTAACAATCGGACTTTTTCAGTATATGATTCTTCTGCTAGAGGACTAGCACACAGGCTAGTGTAGGGACTCCACGAAGTTCTCTTTTCATCTTGGAGCAGATCATGTGTACATTAATATCTAGCACAATTATTATAAAGTTTAGAAAGTAAAAATATACCTTCAAATAATGTACCACCATCAATGGATCTTCTACTTCTACTGCGTGAGAACACGCGTGATATGGATCCCCAAGTGCTTTTGGCACCATTACGCCGATGACCTTTCTTCTTCAAGTCCAATGTACTGAGAACATGAGTAAGTTCTTCCGCAGAGCGAGAAAGCCCTTGCGCTAATGGTGGCGGAGAGCTCGATGAATCGTTACACACGCTCATCGCTGAAAGGAAGATAAATTTTAATGTTAGAGAAAATTTTTGAAATGGTAAATTTTTTTTACTAATTCTTCATGTGGTAATGAAGTTCCTCACCTGCATAGATGGGACTGCCATCGCATTCCACGGCATCGACGGTGATGGAAGGTGTGAGATCACCAAGGTTGTCAATGGTTGCGGATCCTGGAGTCCCCAGTGAGGTGGGTGTGGGTTCGCGACCGTTGGGCAGATTGACGGGAGTGCTTGCGGTTGGCGTGTGAAAGCCGTTAGCCCTGCTGGTCACACTCTCTTGATCGGAGTAGTAGCCCAGCTGAGACAGCTGCCTTCGGGCCTGTGAAGAACCGAATCATTTATAGATCTGACATCGATGCATTCTTTATGTGTTTCTTGAAGATCTTGTGCAATCATTTTGCAACTGCAGCATCTTTGAAATGTTTAATTTTGAGTGACAACATATGTGAAGATATTGTCACGAGATTGAGCGAATGTTTTAATTATAACATCTGCAACTTAAGAAACGAAAATCAAAATGTTGGTTTGATTGCACATTTTTTTTTACGCTGCTGTTTAGTACTTCTATTAATTTGTTATTGAGTTGGGTTGACGTTTACAGAATTTTGTTATTATTAGATAATGGTGGTTCGAATAATTCTTGTTAGTTTGTTCAGAATTACCTTATTACAAGTGATCCTTGGTTGAAACTGATTTACACAACTAGGATCACCTGTAAGATTAATCAGATAAGAGTGTTCATCACACAGATTACAATCACATGTTAAAGTGGTGCAACCAGATCTCAATTAGTGCAGTGACAAGAACGCTAACCAGTGGTTAATTGGATTCTTACACTCACTACACATACGCACACACATTTGAACAGCAGTTCCTACCTTGAATCATCAGTTAACTCGACCCTTAATCACTAACTTCAGTGATTAGCTTCTTTGCATAGTTTATATCATAGATTTTTTGGTTAAGTTTCGAGTGTCGGCTGCTTTGTCGACAATTGTTGTACTCACCTCGGCTAATTCCTCCTGCACCTGCTTCAGTTGCGTTTCCTTGAGCCCCAGTTGGGCACATAGTGCCACCGATCTCTCGGTTTCGTCTCGTGCATGCTTCAGAATGCTCCACTTCTCACGCTCCGTCTCCTCTCTCTCTGCCTCCAACTGCTCTCCAACAAACATGCGGACATCGATTACAAATTGTGAATCACTCGCCAACTCGTACCAAACTCCCGTCCTCATGCATTCAAATTTAAACAAGTTCTACATTTACTCAGCGGTAATGTTACTCTGGGCTATGATCGACACATGCTTTGAGATACGTGGAGTTTCTTTTTTTTTGCGTATTATTTAGTACTGATGGGTGATGATGCTTTAGCAAGCAATATCGGATTTAAGATTAATAGCTACTAGATAATGTGGGTGTTTAGGTGCGGATAACTGAAAATGATTGATGTTGAACATGCTCGATTATGGGATACAAGGATTGATCGGTATAATTTTCTACATTGATCTCTTATCGATGTTAACATGTAAAATGGTTTTCTCTTCACATTTTTGCTTAATCACTCATCCATTCAATTTCATCCCAAACTTGCACAACAAAATTCATTCACTGTGCAACGGATGTACTAGATGTGTGAAAGGATAGCATTTTTTATTGAAACAAAAATCATGAGTGGTGCTGCCCCAAGGTGAACCACTTAGAAATTCGGAAATAAGTTTTTTTCTTCTTATATATTGGAAGAATGAAAAATGATGACAGTATGGTGGAATGAAATCGTGCAAAGAAAAAGGAAGAATAATGGGAGTCCCGTAATAGCTTTTGTCGCATCATAGTTGAATGCATGCAAGATGGTTAATGGAAATGTTCGATTGAAAAATGACCCCAAAAAAATGGAAAGTTAGACAATGGTATGAAAGTCAACAGAAGAGCGATATTTATCACAGGATATTAGTCAGTTAGTTAATGTCCAAAATGCCAAGGACGAATGCAGTGGTACTACCTAAGAGCGCCCACTCACCTGTACTGGATCTGCACCAGGAGTTGCCATCTTTGGATGGGTTATCTATAGCGCCAATATGCAAAATCGACCATCAAAAAATTGCAAAACAACTCATAGAACCATGTATATTTGGCAAGGCAAATCTGGTATAGTGTGTAATTGGATGTATTCTGATTATCCTTGCGTATAAACCCTTGTCCTGTTAAAAAAATGGTTTTATAACATCTGTGTAATGTGTTATGCATTTGTTGATGTGTGACAGACAGGCAATGCGGATAATTTGATTTGAAACTTGTGCATTGAAGAAAAGTTTAGGTATATGAAATTTGGTGAATAGAAAATAGGATTGAGGGGTAATCTAGTATGAATATGAAGAGTACGAGATGGGGGGCGTTTCCACGACGGAGAAGCACGCTGAGTATAATAATAATAAATGAAATTATAAACTGTTGTCGATGAGATGCTAGAACTGACCTGTTTAAGGCTATCGTCGCTCTCCTTCATTCTGTGTTCGTAATTGCGAATGAAATCTCGCAATTCTCGCTCCTTGTCTTCTAGCGTCCCATAGAGTTGTTTCATCTGATTGAGCAGATCGAATTTCTCCGCTTTGAGCCGTTTCCGATCGGCTTTTAGAGCTGGAATGAAATGAAAAACGTTGTTTATATGATCCAAGACAATGCAAATAATAAGTATAGCGTGTGAATTTCAGTTTATTCCTATGCTAATGATTCTGACAACGCTTTGCTAAATGCTCGTTCAGGTATCAAGAAATAGTGCAACTTTTAGGAACTAGTATAACTTCAGGTACCAGTACCTAGTGTACCCGGGTACCTAGTGTAACTCCAGGTACCGGTATCTAGGGTACCTAGTATAACTTCTAACCATTGTCACTAGAAGTACCACTGTTTTACAACATATACGGCTAACGACAGTAATAACTTTATATTGTCATGGTCAGCGCTCAGAGACTTGGGTCACTCACTACACTTATTACACACTGTTGAAACACCTAATTGATGTGATTTGTACCTGTAACGGCCTCCCTGGCTTGCTGAAGCTCGGTTTCAAGTTTCTGGACCCGGGGACGTAAATCATTGTCTTCGGCCAGAAAATGTTCCTTGAGCCTCCGCAATTCGTCCACTTCCCTTTGCAAACTTCTGTTTTGCTGCGATAGTTTTTCCGTTTCCGTCCGAAGCTCTGCAGCTTCATCTTCAACTTGATTCTCATCAAGATGATTGCAGTCTGACAGAAGACAAAAATTGATCTTGGTTACTGAGTGATTGAAAATGATTATTTGATAACAATCCTCTCTAGATGTAGACAAATATGATCAAAGGCTCTTACAAAAATTGTGTTCAGTTATGATGGAACAAGAAGTGAACTGTCAATAGTGATGGGGAAAATGTAATTTTAGTTTATCTCATTACTAGTTACTGTTTACATTGTCTGCTGTTTATATTCCATTTGTTATGGTAACACGTACCTCTCAGAGATATATAAGCTGATCATTGCTGTAAATATTTAAGCGCTAATATAAGTTAATGTTATATTGCAATATTAATTGTTGCTCCAACAACTTGAATAACATTCGAAATTAAAATAACTGAGCAATTTTATCTTCATTACAAAGATGTGCAAGAGTTCTTGGAATTTGAAGGTTGGGAATCAGTTATGTGATGCTGATCATCAGCCAATGGAAATAAGTGTAAGGGGGCAATAGCATCACATAGAAGATGTGATGCTGCTTAACCAACGGCTATTGAGGTAACAACCATGAATTGTCATGGAAACATTCGTGTGAGGGCAACCAGGAATTGCCAATTATTTTAGAGTAGATATTCAGTTCAAACAATTGAAGAGCCTGGTGGAAAAGGGTGTTACTGTTAAGTAACACTTTCACAATTTCGAGGTAAACACGTTTAAAAATCTGAACCTTGCTGTCTATGGGCTACTTCACATATCTTTGCACATATTGTTGCTCAAAATAATGCATAAAAAAAGGTAGAATTAAAATGCAACTAACATCTGAAAATGCTTCTAGTTCGTTTTTTGAGAAAAGTGTTATTTAACACCTTTTTACACCAGGTCCTTCAATTACCATGGAGGATGCTGTAGGAATTTAGTGTTCTTTTCCAATATGAAATCGTAGAGTTCATCGTGATTAACCCTTATCGTGCTTTACTGCTTCCATTGTTTATCGATTTAATATTGGTTTATTGATTTTTTTGTGCATCAATCTCGCTTTCCTCCCCTCCCCCCCCCCAAAAAAAAATGAAAAATGTCATGTTAGATTTGAAGGATTTTTGTGTGCATTGAAAAGAACTTCCTTCTAGATAAAACCCAAAGAACTAAGATAAAAGAACTAAGATAAAACTCGTGTAATAATAAAAAAAAAACGGTTTGTTTAAATCCACGTAAAGATAGGTTTGCTTAAAATTGCGTATTTCGACACTATTGATTACAGATGATGCGACCCAAGCGCAAGTATTCTGTTTCATACCACAGTAACGCATTTTTAGCTTTCGTGGAAGCAAATAATCCAATCTCTTGTAGATTTTTGCGTCTCATGTCACTTGGATTTAATGAGACAGACTGGGTAAGAGTTGAACTTCACGTTAATGAAGTTCTCGACTTTCCCTTAACGAGAAGAGACAACGATGAAAAATGCCATTAAGATTACGAGAACGTCTTTTAATGGAGTCATCGTGCCCCGTGCAAATGTTATCTCTTAATGCTGTGAAAATGCTAGATTTGCCTGCTGTTTTATTGCAGTCGTCACCAGACGCGTGGCGTACGAGAATTTTGTCGTCAAATAAATAGAAAATGCACTGGCTGATGCGAATGCTCGCTGTATCTAAAATACATGAATTTTTATGTTTAATCTTGAGGTATACTTTTTTTTGTGCAGAACTTTGGTTTTCGTTGCCCAGAGGTTGAATTTCTTTGTAGACTTCTTATTTCAAGAGTTATTGATGGGTTTTTTTCAAAACTCGGTTTGGAGCAAAAGAAAATGTTTTTTTTTCTCTCTTTACATCGCCATCAATACATTTATTTCCACATAAAGTGAGTTATCGAAGCAAAAGCTTAATCTCATTTCCAATAAAAATCCAGCTATAGCACATGCCTTGGCTTCATCAATATTGACATAGATAAGGCGTAGGACATGAAGAGGTTCATGAATATTTGACTTGGTCCCATCTTCATTTAGTTTTAAACACGCATCACTAATGCAAAGAAAAAGCCCGTGGTGGCTCCTTTTTTTTCGGGTTGATATAATGGAACTACAAAATGCGAGAAGGAGCACCCAGTGTGAAACTGAGCAATACATAAGCAAGCTACATTGACAAATTGATAAAACCCGTTTACTTAAAAAAAAATAAAATAAAACTACCTTGGCTGAACAAACACAATCACTATGTAGGTGTGACAAAAAAAATGTACAGGTATATGATAATAAACAAAATAAAAAATTTGGGGAAAGGAAATGGGAGATTGCTCAGTGATAAGCGGCCATTAAATTGAGGGCTGAATTTCTTGACGTGCCAAGAAAACGTAAGGAGAACAAGGTACCTCACAAACCCTCGAGCGATGACAGGATTTCAAAAAAAGATATAACAACGTATGACTTTTTACCCCCAATGAAACGTGTTAGGGGTGTAGCGTAATAAAAATTTGTTGCTTTGGCGAAATGAATTATTGAATGACTTTGATCAACAGATGCTCGCTTCGATACATGGTTTTTCTTGGAGGGTTTTTATTGGATGTATCTGCGAATCTAGATTTAGCCATCAATTTTTTAAATATGATGCCCATATATCATTTTTGTGATTTTTCGAAATCGAGAAAAGGAAGTAAAGTTGTTTATGTATTCATTTGGATGTTAAAAATGTATAGGAAGTGGAGTTTTTGTTGTGTTAGGTGGTTTAAATTTGTTCAATACAGTAGAACGTCGATTATCCGAAAAGTTGGTTATGCGAACGACCAGTTATATCCAAACAGCAGTAATCGAGTAGATGTGCAGGGATTCCACTTAAATTTGTGCCAGTCGTATACTGTACATTGGAGTGCATTTAGTTGTGGTATTTATTATATTTTCTTAGGGGTAAATAAAATGCTAAAGCGAAAGCGAGCAGCATTATCCATGAAAGACAATAACTGCAAGGCCAAGAAAGCCATGCTTTTTGTTTTAAATTTTGGTATAATACATATGTACTATGTAAGTAATGAAAATAATATAAACGTACAATATATTGTATTCGTAAACATAGAAAACGATTTGTTTATTATCATATATGCACATAAACTATTAATGTCCGATAATCCGAAAAAAATCGGTTTTATGAACACCCATGAGCCCCAAATTAGTTGGGACAATCGACGCTTGACTGTAGTTCGTAAAATGAGCTTGTCTACAGGATGTTCCTGAAATGTTAAGTCAAATTTTGACCACAGATGCTACGCATCAAAATAAAGCAAAATATTCATATAAACATGGGTCCAGAAATGCTTCTCATGAGGTAAAGTCACGTAATTTGTTTCATAGTCACTGTAGGTATGAAGATGCGTATGCATTTTCCAAGCCCGTGTTTATATGGACTTTTTGTTTTGTTTTTATGTGGTTGTGGTAAAAATTTGACTTGACCTTTTAGGAACACCCTATATAATAGCTCTTCGTTTAAAATGGGAGGTTTTTGCTTTTAATTCAAAATTACGTTGCTGAGGTCACAAATTTCTGATATGGTCAGCGAAAATTTCTTTTGTCACTTTCTAAAGGTTCCAGGCGATTTCTGTTATCGCTTTTCATGTTTTCGCAGGTTTATGATAAGGTTAGAGTTCATGGAATGGCAATCATCCCAAGATCATCACGGGTCAAGGATTTTTTTCTTGAACCTGACATTTCGATTTTGTTATCTTCTAAGCAATGTCAGTCACAGGTCTTGCTAAGAAACAAAAGGGCTCTCTTTTTGCTTTATATTCTCCAGTGTCGTCTGCTTTAAAACTTGTGCTTTGAATTGATTATCCCGCCTCAATTAGGCCGTGCGCACCATCCTCACTTTGACGCAATTAGCTTATCAGCAAGCTGCTCAGGCTCGGTATCGGAAGAGTGGAAATGTCGTTGTAGAGACATGTCCGCTCGCTTAAGAACTCCAAGCACGAACCTCCAGCTATTGTCTTTGTAAGCATTCGAGGAGCTGGTAAACGCCCTGCTAAAAGGGTTAAGTGAGTTTTATGTGTTGCCATTAATGCTGCTCCGAGAGACGAAGACTACGCGGGGAGCTCAGGGTGGTGAATAATATGAAAATTGTTTGACATCAATCTTGTGACGGAATAGTAGCTTATAGCTGATGTGGAATGATGCGACTGGCAGAAAAGTTGATGTCAAGTTGGGTTGACAGTGAACGATCGGGTGGTCGTTATGTGATGCACGGGCTTGTTATTAATGGGCATCTTGCCGATAAATTGGATCTGATATAGCGAACGACTATAACTGGGCACTCAGTGTGCACTCATTAATTTCGAATGATGGGAGGAATGGCGCGCATATAGGTCCTGTCCTCGTATCGGAGCGTTTTGTAAATAGGCTGGACAAATCCAGACAGCAGTTTTAACTCATTAATTTCGACTGTCGAGTAGTTTTGAAACGTGTTGGTTGTATAGTGTACGCTGGGTTTAAATCAATTTGTTTTATCACAGCTGATAATGCACCCTAGATGATTTAGGTGCTGGGGGGCAAGTTCCCCACTATGTCGCCTTATCATCTTCCGATCCCATCCAGGTTCCAACATGACAAATTTCACCTGGCGATGAAAATTAGATTCAACATTCTGAATGGGTCGCATTAATAGGGTTTATATTATTATTCCTAAATTTATATCATATTCTGAGAGAGATAATTGGTTTAAAACAAAATAATAGAACGAATCTTTCGCTGTGAATGTGTTAAATCGTGACGTCACACGAATCACATGCCGTTTCTTTGCCACATGACTAAACACACTCAAATGTTTTACCATTTTATTTGAGTTTGGTGGAAAAAAGGCGTAAATGTACTTATATCATTATTCTTTAAAACGCATATATTGGATCGTTTTAGATCAGTCAATAGCATAAACACATTGGGTTGCATAGGCTATATCTATAATTTGCACTTGTGAACTTTTTGGAGCAATAATATGGAGCACGACTATTGTAAATCTGAAATGTTTTTGTTGATTTCTTTCTTTTTGTCGCTTCACTTTCTGGTTGTTTCACGTGCTTGTTTCACTTTCAAAACAATGGAAAAGATACTGATCTTTGGAAAAACGGCGTAAATGCATTTATAAATTAGCACGATATTTGAAATAACAGCGTAATTTCGTTTTTTTAAAATCAGCTTGTAACTTGAAGCCTGTCAACTAAAGTTTAACAGATTTTTATTTGCAAAACCTGTTTATTTTCCTTCTATAAATATACAGTTGACAGGAAATGTTTTTAATCATAAATTTGAAGGTGCCAGAAGTTTTTGCCATTTTTCTCAAAACTAGCATCTTTGGTGTTGTGCCAACTCCTCAATTTCATTGTTTTCGAAAAATAAAAGCAAGAATAGAGCTTTTAACTATTCGAAAAATATATTTAATAGATTATATCAAATTAAGGTATATTTAAATCTGTGAATGGACCCAATTGAAGAGCTTATTTCCAAAACATGTTATCTCCATTTGAATCAATTTTTGATGATAAGAGGCTCTGACAACTTACCGTGCATCGCTGATTCCAAATATGTTATTTTCAAGACTCAAAGCTTAATTATTTCCTACTGAAAAGTACTCTTAAAAAACCACGTTTATATGCAAAGTCTATGGTCGAATGAATAACAAAATGTGTTTGCTGAAAAATTGTGGATTTGGATTTAAGACGTTTTGGAAATAAGCTCTTCACTTCTTTCAGTCTGAATCATTAAATTTCTAGGCTTTTGCATCAGTGTTTGCATCCTAGATACGTGTCTCACTTGCTGATCTGAATCAATCAATGGTTATCATTTAATCTGAAGTTTATCATTAAGGATCTGAAAAAGTAGATTGAGTTATAATTTATAGTGTGTGTGGATGCATAATTAATTTTAAAAATATTCAGCTTCCAGGTTTCTGTCACCCACGGCATGGGTCCTGGCACAGCCCACAAGCTGAGCAAGATTTCAGATTGATTTTTTGGAGATAACAACACATGGTTTTTCAGTAGAGATTTGTTGTTTGGTGGTTACTTACGGAGACAGCGAGCACAGTGTGTAGGGGTAGATCTACTGTTGTCGTTGACGGTTGACAACATGGGGGCCGTAGTAAGCTCGTTGATTCGCCGATTGGTGTCGGCAAGTTCAGCACGAAGAACGTTCACCTCCTCATGGGCTGACTGGATGTCGCCATCAATACGCGACGCCAGTTGTTTGTTGTCTTCGACCATTTTTCGGAATTTACCCTGAAATGTCCAATAAGATTTTATGTTTGGGTATATATTTTCAAAACAAGATCCACCAGCTTTGTACAGTGAAGTGTAGTAATGACCGTAGATAAATTATCTATTTTTTATTTTTGGTCAGTGTCATGGGAACATACCGTTTAACAGCAGAGTCAATGAATTTACTCATAACTGAAAGAAATTTCTGTACACGCAGTTCACAAAAATCAATATAATGTGTGTGTGTGTGCAAGCACAATTCTCAGTTGGACATTTAACGGGTTGATACATTTATAGACATTTAATGCAGCCTACAGGACTATTTAGCAGTTTTGAAAGCTGAAGCCGATAATATTCCAACTCGTTAGTTGACGCGAATGAACATGGAGTATTAGGGTTAATGCATTTGTGTTCATCATCGGCGTTTGAAATCATGCGAGATTCATCGCCGGCAGGTGCGATTCGTCATGTCAATTAATTTGCAATTTCTTTTCGATCGATTTGCTGCAAATATTTAATAACGATGAAATTATGCCGCTCATTGGACAAAGCGATGAGTCATTGGAGCCAAGTTTTGTGTCCACGTTTTTGGTCAAGTTCGCGTATCTATCGATCGCACAAGAAATCTTGAGTTCATGTCTATAATAATAATAAAAAAGTTGCGGTCGCATAAAAGTTTGTCCATTCATCGACACATGCTTATATAGTCAGTTGTTCTTCTCGAAAAGTTTGAAGACATTGGCAAACTTCCAAAGCGCGTAGTCAATTTGAAAAAAGTTCTTATATTGAAAATGTTGGGGAAACAGTAATCGCTAGCGAAATCTCTTAGGTTTGGCAGTGTTCTGTCAAAAGAACAGGAAAACCGTTTTTCGCTTTTGTATCCTCCTTTTCGGAATGGTTCGAATCGAAATATTTAACTGTCGTGAAGGGAATGTTTAATCTAACGTTTTGAAAGGCACTTTATTGGGAAAATGGACAACGAACTACCGCAAACTTTTGTTCCGAATATGAAAATGCGTAGAGTCGAATCGTCGCCCCCTATGTGCATAGGCTTTCAATGACAGTTCGATTAATTAAATTGACTTCTTTTTTTATTTCTTTTGCATCATTATGTTAAATTAGATTTTATTTTAGCAGCTTACGTTAAATGAAGTTGAACATACAGTAGCTTGAAAATTTTAGGTAAATTGGATTTTGTATAGTGGTTATTATAATATCATAGATCAGGGTATAAAGCTATTCATATTTGTAATTATTTATACTTTTTATATTAACGTCACTTGTGAGTTGGGGGTGATCTGAGAATTGAACGTATACTGCCATTCTACAGTCGTTTATTAGAATATACTGTATAGTCAAATGTATCAAAAAACGCATAAATCGAGATAAGTGCTTCGCATAAATCAAAAACTGCAAAAAACATATCTTATCTAACTGCAAAGTCCGATGTAAAAGAAAATCGCATATATAAATAAATCGAAACCAGAAGTGAAATTACTCAAACTCGCATAAATCAAATATCGAATTACTCAACGATTGCATAAATTTAAAGCAGCATAAATCGAAATTTGCATGAATCGAAACGTTCAGAAATCAAAAATGGAATTACTCAAAACACTCATAAAATGAATCTCGAATTACTGAAAAATTACGTAAATTTTAATTCGCATAAATCGAAAAAGTACAAAAAATTGATTCTTTGCATTGCATTAGAATATATAGAATATTGCATTGCACAGGTATACAGTATATATGTTTAAGACAATACGGTATATAAAGAGTATGCATTTTTAATGTACAGTACTTGTTTTAAAATAATTTTTTACAAATGTGTAATTTCAATTGAAATTGAAATTATTTTTTAAACGAATGATGAAAGTTTAAATAAGTGGCAAATTGATGACATGTTTTGGTTATTATGGATTCATTGAATATCATTATTTTTATACTGGTGAGAGGGGGAAACTGTCACGTTATAAATTTGTATCTGAATTCCCATCCGAATTCATCACTAGACTAATCAGAAATCAGTGTCGTCATTGGTTACGTGACCACACTGCCTTCTGATTGGCTGAGTGGTGAATTACGAAATTACGATTATTTGATTGCGAAATCGGATAGAATTTGGAAACGATTTCGTATCGTGACAGTCCCCCTTTAATTTTCATCAATTAGATAATTAAATTGTATGTTTAATATTTAAGTCTCATTAACAATGTTGAGTGAGTCACTTATCTTGTATTGGTTTAATTAACAGTGTGTGGAAGAAGTTGAAAAATTAGTGACATCGATGGGGACCAATGCAGTATTGGTAAGTTTTAATTTGAATCATTCAGGTCATACTTTTAATTGACGAAAACCATCATTTATTGGAAATTATTACCTCATTAGTTGTCAAGGTGCTATTCAAAAACACACGCTATGTCAACTAATAGCTCGCGTGTCATGTTTCGATCTTGAAAATTTACACTGTTTTTAGTGTTTTTCATACAATACAAAACTTGTACCATATAGTAGCATACAATACAATTTCATATATTACTTGTACATCAACCTTGACATAAGTATAGAACATTGAGCAGCAGTTGTTTAATTCGTTCTAATAATTATCATTGGTATCTTCTTATGTTTCAAATTGCACCACATAGGCTTACTCAGCTGTATTACATACGAACGGAGTTTGGCACTTGTTTCGATTTGGAATATTTAGAAATAACAGTTATAAAAATGTACAGTATAAGGTACTTTATCAGCAGTTATTTTCGTATTTCTCTTGTTAATGCTTGTTTTAACTAATCTTGAAACTGATCGTATCGATTAGCATAATGAAACCACATTGACACCATCAAATATCATCATCCCTAATGGATAGACTGCAAACTGTGATTCTAGTCAAGTGATTCATTATGCAAGTTGTATAATCCCCTGGGATTTGGAGGGTCTATGTCATAGTTTCGAGTTCATCTCTCTCAATGCTTTGTAATGCTTCATTGGAATACCACGTTTCAATGCTACGGTTCGTTTTTGACATTGGGATATTTGGGGACGTTTGTGAAAGTTTGATTTTATTTATTTATTTATTTTCATTTTTAAATATGAAATATTTTAAATACTTCAACAAATCTTTGAGCACCAGGCGTCTTTTATCTAAATTGACAAAAAGTTTTATTTCTCAAATCATGAAAACAGAACAGGAATAAAATTGCAAGTTCAACCTCCATAAAGTACTGTCACATTTCCTGTAACGTAAGTGGGCGTTATTTATTTATATATATATATATATATTTTTTCATTCATCATTTATAATGAATGAATCTATCAAATATAACTTTCATTAATCTAAGGAACATTGTAAATTGGGGGGTAAAACTAGTAAATTACGATGAAATCGCAGTTTGAAGTGTTTAAAAATTATCGGAATGTAACGTAAGTGACCGTGGAATGACCCCTTAGCTTTTGACCTCTTAATTAATAGGTAAAAACCCTCGGCTGGAACTCCCTGTATATTCAATATGAGATTAAAAACGAACTTTCTTCTATGTTTTTTTCTTGTATAATCAATATGAGAGTATGAAAATTGAAAGGGAGTATGAAAATTGAAAGGTGTTCTTACCTGGGCATCCAATAAGAGACGCCTCATAAGGGCCATGGAGGACTTGAGTGCCTCGCGCTGTTTCGGCTGCAGACATGCATCGTCGTCAATGTCCGCATCTAGATCACGAGATTTGGGTGTGAAAATGAACTGGACGATCTGGTCATTGAGCGAGTCCAGTGACTGGATGGCTACAAAAAATAAAATAAAAATAAAATGTAAGAATATATCACAAAATAATAATAATTCATGACTTTTTAAAGGGAAGTTAACCCGGGGGAAAAAAAATTTGTTTTGACATATTATTTAAGTTTGGTGCCAAAATTGAGTGGAAGTGAGAAAAGTTGTCGGTAAACATGATGGTCGATGTTTTGTTCCAGGTCAACAGTAGTTTTGTTGGAGAAGACACACGTGAGTTACTGGGTTTGAAATGCAGAAGTAGTTTTGTGCGGTGAGTTTGCGTTTTACAAGTTAGGAAGGAGGAAATGCCTTTCAAACTTGTTTCACACCCTAGCAAATAAACATAAAGTTGTACATTGTTTTAGGGAGAGGCAGTGTAGCGGGTAAATAGATTCATGCCAGAATATAAAGCGCTTTTTTGTTTCCGCTTGATCTTGGAACTTTGACAAGAATTTGTTGGACCAGCGATGGAAAAGTTGCAGCACAGGGACCGTGGAAGTGAACGTTTAGTTGTCATTTTCCATTATGTTTTTCCTAAACGAGGCCATAATTTTTCTACTTTGTTGTTCTTTTTTCTTCTACTTCTACTTGAACTCGGCTGAATTTTACAACGGGGTGTTTCGTGTTTGATCAACATGAAACAAAAAGTGGGAAAGGTTTGGTGATTTAATGATGTGATTAGATTTATTTTTTCTTTTAGATTTAGACAAATGTTTCAGCTATAAGGAAATAATGTTGGAATGAATGTTTAATGAAATAACATACAGGGTGTTTTCTTAAAAGGTCTAGTCAAATAGCAAATGTGAACTATGGTTACTTGTGAACTATGGTTTAATAGCAAATGTATTGCTACTTGTGTACATTCCAAAAAGACCATTTATGTGTAGATTTTTTGATGTTTTGTCTCTACGGGATGTGAGATTTTTAAATAAAATAAAATAAAACAAATTTTAACCACAGGTGCCACTCATCAAAATAAAGCAAAAATTCATATAAACATGGGTTCCAAAATGCTTCCTTCTTTAAATAGCACGTGGTGAAATCGCCTAAATTCACAGTTCAGTGTAACCCATGTAATCAGTAAATATGCAAATGAATATATGCATTTTCGAAATCCATGTTCGAATGGACTTTTTGCTTTGTTGTGTAGCATCTGTGGTTAAAATTTACTAAACTTTACCCCTATATACGTAAATGAGAAAAAATACAGAATTTTGTTTATTAAGTACACCTTTATTTTTAGTGCAAGTCTAACTTTGAACGTATTGTAAGAAACGTTCCATTACATCGCCATCTTTTAGAGTTTGTCTCCAAGTTTACATTTTATTTGTGGTCACAAAGACAGTGGATTGAAGCCATGTCAACGTTTAGTTTTGCAGTTCTCTGAAGACGGAATTCTCTTACAGTTTGTCTCCATCTTTTTTATTTTCCAAACCTGGCTGAATTTTACAAGTTTCATGTCAAATCAACACGAAACGAAAAGAAGCGTAAACGTTTAGTGATCTAACGATGCGACTAAATTCAAAACAAATATTTCTGCTACTACTTGTAAATAGCCCGTCAAAAATGACGGGAATTCATTTAGTTCATATTGCTGTAGTAAATATTCGCTACAGTTGGAGTATTTATTTTTTTATTTCGGAATTTTCACACACGGTGGCGCTGGTGAGGAAGCACGCGCTTGTAAAAAAATTCTTTACTGGAAG
>JAQIWH010003116.1:0-21286 GCA_034695005.1 Cryptops parisi | reverse complement strand
GTATATCTTTTTGCTTTATCGTTATTATAAGAAATATATATATAAGCTTATTAAAAATCTAGCAATATAAAAAGCTCTCCCCCCTTGGCCAGAAGGTGCGCTCCGCCCCTGAGTGAGATGGTATGTCGCAATACTATTGTGAAAAGTGGCGGCAAGTAGAAAGTGTAGGTATGATGTTCATGCCAATCTGTACAAGTGACTACAGGCTTGCGTGATGATCGAGGGTGGGTGTATTGAACGTATTGTGTAAACATGTACATGCCATCTCACTTGCCACAGCAATGCTGCAGCAGGTGTTCTAATGTGTTTTACGATAGGTGCTGTGAATTGCAAGACATTGTGTCATTACCCTGCACTACACAAATGATCGACTCGAAGCTTCTAGCGTCTATTGTTTTAATTTTTATTTTGGTTGCTTTGTTGGAAATAAATTTTAAAAAACAAACAAACAATGGATTCTAACTAAATCTACTCTTGGCTACAAATTTTCGAATATGACTTGGTAGTTTTAGATGGACGGTAGGATAGATGGACTCGTAGTTTTCGATGTAACAATGCGATTACCATTAAAATCAATTCTAGGGTCAATAAAAATAGCACCACCGGGAAAGCCCTCGTATGCAACAAATGTTTGTCTGACACATTTGTTTTTCACATTTTTTGTTTTCATGATATTTGAGTGCGTTACGATAAATGAACCACCCTGTATATGTCTGTTTTTGTATGAATATTTATGTAGCCTAGTTTAATGCACAGATTTTTATATACAGCATACATTATATAGTACATACCGTTATACCTGTACTAGCTTTTAAACCCGTCAAATTGACGGGATTCTTTAAAATTAGCAAGCCTAGTCTGAAAAGCGTGTGGTGATGTCATAAGAGTCGTCACAATGACGTTACAGCCCGTTCACATGTGACGTTTTTTAACATTGCGTTTAAAACAGCAATAATAATTTAATCATTCAAAAATTGAAACATATAAGTTCTAGTTCGCGAAATTCTTTTTCTTTTGGTATTTTTGGGTTTTTTCATGCGATGTCAGGTAGCTCGTAAAAACTGCCCAGTTTGTGCAGATTTCAGACCGTTAGGATACAGTAATACGAAGCCTATGCTTCGCACGTGATTTTTTAATTTTATTATTCCACATTCGGAAATCAGTGTTTTTGTTCTAATACTTTAACCATAACTACTCACTGAGAATATGACATAGCCATATCTGAGAATTGACACGACATTGAGAGTTGAAAATTATTCTGTTGACCTAAAAATTCACAGAACGTGTAGAAATTCGTATCGCTAAAGCGTTCCTTTTCGGCTTGCATTCGCATAGACACACAGAAACTTGTGAATTATATAGATGGATATACCGTATATAACTAGATATACTGTACATTCTAATACCTACTAGAGTAGGGTTGATTAAGGTTTTCAACACTTTGTATTGTAGGCAGTTTCTAACGATACACGTCCCATCATCTCAGTCATGCCAAATATAAATATAATAAATAAATACGGTAAATAATAAAATAATAAAAATAGAGTATCCTTGTTCTCGCTGTCCGGTTTTTATTCTACACCACATGTACGATCGTTATTGTAGAGAATTTAAAAAATGAACAACACTTTACCATTAAATAAGAATAGTTATCTCCACCAAGTATAAATAAATTTTCATCTCGCGCACTGTCTGTACATAAAATGAACACCCAACTCGTATTAACAATCTTTTAAAGTTGGGGAATATTCTAGTACTACTGCTGCAGCAATAGCTTTTATAAATATATGATAAAACGAGCAAAGAAGTGGCATCACTACGTGGTATCACCGCGCCATTTACATCAATTTAACGCGAATAATAGATGCATCTATTTACCTGCGTACGATGTCACATTTCTGGTCGAATCGTAGGTCTCCGCTGAACCATCGTCTGAACTTTCAACAAATCCCGAGCAAACACTTTGGCAACTTGATAACGGAGCGAGGTGATTTGATGGATTTGTCATCATGATCAGTCACCTGCATAAAGAGACAAACATGACAAAAGTTAACCAACGCTCGCCTAGTTTGGGGGCTGCATGAAATTGTCATATTGCCTAGCAATGCATTTAATCGCTTATGTCACTATCGAAATGGACTTGTGTTGCAAACGAGCATCGCAAAATTCATCATTTAACCCCTTGGTGGCTTGCGATGATGATTAACATTGAATCAATTCGACAGAAAGCGTTTGAAAAGGGGAAATCGATTAGCATACATCATTAGTGTCGCGAGCTATCGTTCTACGATGAGCTATTTATTTGCATTGTTTCCTTTGGATAGGCGGAATATTGACCCAACATTACAGCCTGTTTATTTCGATTAAAAGAGCTAACGATTTTCAATATTCAAACTACGCAATCGGCAACTCGAACGAACTCAACCTAAACAAATCAAACTTTTGTTGTTGTTTTTTTTTATGGTTTTGCAATTTACACTTAGCACGGGAAAAGTTTTATGACGTGTTTCAATATCTACCTAAAATAAACCACTCGCGCTGTTGTCGAGACAAAATAATTGATGTAATTTATAAACAGTTGTAATCCAAATTATTTCGCATTAAAGTGATACTCCTAATTTAATATCAAAATTAAGGGTTCACTGGAAAAACTAACAACAAAGTGAATGACACAAAGTTAACTGGTCCGATTAGTTGATTCCAACGGTGTTAGATACAATTTGGGTTGTTAGTGAACATATTTACGTTCACGTTATCGGTCAAGTAGAAATGCATTTTAATTTGATTACAATTTTGACTGTTTTCGTTCGAATCGACGATTTTCTTCGACTCGAGGCTACCGCTGTATGACGTCACTACGAAAAGGAGGCGCCAATCATCACTCGCTACTTCGAATGACGTCATCTGCAGCGTACCGGACCATTGGTGTTTTTAGATTGATTGAAATCGATTCTAGTTTCGTGATTAAATAGAAAATGTGCCTGATAAATATTTAATTTGTAATTAGTGCATGTTTTAGTTTTAAAACACATGGTCGAGTTTAAATGTAGTTCATGCATAGTTGATTGGACGTTGTAATTGTTGAAATTGATTCATTATGAAAAGGATTAAGAGTCCAGTGAAAATTGATTCATTTAATTTTTTAAACACAACTAAAAATCCAAAAGTGAGAAAAGACATAATGAAAATATATAATAAAATAAAAAATAATAAAAACTGAAATTCCGAATATCAATACAAGGTAGGTAGGTACTTTGGATTTAACGAGGGCACCGGCTGGCTTTTACAGCTATGTCATTTGGCCCTCACACTTAATTTAAATTGGAAATACAGAAATGATGTTGAAATGGGGATGATAAACATGGAACAGGGTTTTATGATGCAGGAAGAAACGGGAGTGCCCCGAGAAAACCTGCTCCCGCAGTGTCAGACCCTAAACTGAACCCATATCAATACAAAATAATATATTGAAATAAGCTCATATGTAATGATTTTCATTCAAACGTACATGGACTGCGTATACTGTATAGGTTATGTAATTTTGTAAACGAATCTAAATAAGTACACGTTTACGTATTACTCATAAGTGGACTTTTTATAGTAGTCCTACCGGTACATAAAAAAATACTGTATTGAATTTAACCATGAACTAACCATACAATAGCTTCCAGTTGAAACAGATGCATCTGTTTTGCATACAGATGCATAATAATTTGCTAATGTAAGTTTGTCTACCTATAGCTCATTGGCTCAATTCACAATTCAACTACTGTAATAGCATAGCCCATTGGCTCAATTCAAATTCAACTAAATGGTTTTGCAATGTTGTCACCAGCTGACGCCACGTGTCTGTCGATTGACAGGCTTTTTACTAGCATTAACTAATTCTGTAAACTATCGGTTTTAAAGGTGCTTTAAAATGACATCTATTATACCATTATTTTTTACCGTACTAGAGGATGCACTATCATTAAATGACAAAATATTTATTTGCTTGATTGTAAATTTATGTCCACACAATATATTTCTATTTAACGTGTACCATGCTATCACCCATATTCATCCGTCGTATTTGATAGATGTAGATTAGTTTTTAAAGATATACGTTAATAAAATACGGTATGTAACAAAACTAGTCTAACAAAATTAACAAAATAACTTGATAAATAATAGGTCTATAAATAATTTAATTGAAGGTTTGCCCGAAATAACGTTGCAAGTAACAATTCATAGTTTTGAGTAAATGGCAAAAAAGTATTTAGCAACACATTGATTGTCATATATTAGGTGACCAATTTTGAAGTGATATATGTATGTTTTAGGTAGGTATGAGTTTATTGGCGACACTAGCTAGGCCCATATCTGAGACACTTTTTTCCATAATAATCCAATATTGAATTTATGTAACATACAAGGTTATTCCGGGCAAGCCTTCAATTATTGATCTAAGTATGAATAAAAATTCAAAAAGGTCAAATGGGGAAGAAAAATGGTAGCCTAATTAAGAAAAAATGTAAAGTATCGATACTGTAATATCTATAAAAATATTATACACTATTTGTGTGTCTCTGTTCGTACGATCATTACGCAAAACAAGAAATTTGGGAGTCTAAGTCGGATTGGGTCAAGAAATTGATTTTGTATAGACTATTATCCATAAAAAAAATTTATCAGAGGACCGACAAACCCGTACGATGACCCATTTATCAATAAAAAAATTAATAGGGGGCCGACAAACTCTTAGTGTGACCCATAACCTTCGCGATTTCATTCGCTAGTTCTTCA
The DNA here is from genome assembly GCA_034695005.1 of Cryptops parisi. NCBI lineage: Eukaryota > Metazoa > Arthropoda > Chilopoda > Scolopendromorpha > Cryptopidae > Cryptops > Cryptops parisi. The sequence goes on along the minus strand of JAQIWH010003116.1, from coordinate 16,501 downwards.
CCTCCTCAACTCCCACCTAATTAAATTAATGAATTGTAAACATAATAATGTAAACATAGGGGATGATGGGAAGAGGAAAAAAAGAACAGGGTTCATCAAGCGAAACACGAGTTTTTTAGGCTAGTTAAAAAGAAATTCTTGTTAAGTTTATACACGAGGAGAGTTTACATTTGGAACGATTTTTTTGTTTTGTTGTTGATAAACCAAATTTGAAGTTTCAATGTTTTTTTATGCAATATACTGTAGCTTTCCTATTTCAAACAAACTCCGTTCAAATTTGTATTCTCATTGTCACATGTTAACCTTTTGTTGATATTTTATGCAATTAAACATTTAGCGATATATTTACTTTAATAATATTATGTAGCACCAAAACAAACCATTTTACCTAATCAAAAATAAAATTAAAACTGTCGAAATTAGTTTGTTAATTCAGTATCTCGACTTCTGTCATGTCATTCATATATACTGTATATTACGGGTAATTAAGATTTGTACAGTTTCTTTATTTGTGCGGATTCGCTAGCACACAGTCAGGTTTTTACTACCAAACATTTGTAATGCCTAGTAAAGAGTTCCACTTATGCGCGATTTGTTAATCTGCAAAAAATAAGTTTCTTTCGAAATAACATGTTTTTACTGACATAAAGACTAAAAGAGGATTAGGTGGAGACGAACGTTTCTTCTAATACAGCAAGACGCGCGATGTTTTGCCGAAAACGTAACCCTGCGCAAATAGAGGGATTAACTATAGCCATAAAATTTTTAAGTGCATGCGACACAATATTCATTCTAATTCACCATCGTTACAACGTTTAACTACAATGACGTTTAACTGATACCCCCACCCGTTAAAGTCTAACACAGGTTGTGTGTGAAGCCTAGACGTTGACGTTTAATCCCTCTTCTCGGGTATATAATTTCTGGTTGTTTTTTTCACACCCCTACTCAGGTGACTTCTCAGTCGAGTTGACTCCAATTAGCACATGTGGTGATTGAGGAGAGATTTCTCAATGGCGTTGCCAAATTCACGGTTAATTGAAGCTAATTAGCGACAGGGTCAGGCTACGTGATTAATGAACGGTGGTGGTGGTGGCTTTGCAAAGGTGAGAAAGCGTCAACCTCCACCTAAATGGCCTCCACCAAACACGCCACACAACTCAACAACATTACCTCTCCACTATATGGCTACACTTAAATCCTCATTTAATACTGACGCATAAATTTTGCCAAAACGAAAATGTGAAACGAGCCAACCGAAAACTCCAATGTCGTTCATACTGTGTTGATATATCGACTGGCCTTTTCGAAATGTATATTTACATACATAATAGATTTTTTTCTCTCTTTCACTTCTGTGTATTGATGTAGTAGAAAACGATTGGTGTTGGCAGGTCAGTAACTTTCTAATGTTCGGTCTAGCTAAACTCAAAGATTATAAATATGTATGTATATTTATACTGTATATTGATCTAGAATAAAAAACATATTTATACATCAAGTTTTATAGTCGCGGCAATCAATAAACTGGGGATGTATCTTAATGAATTTCGACACGGTAGAACAATGGATTGGGGGGAAGCTGGTTGCCTCAGCAACGACATCCAATCACAACTGTCGAAAGAAATGGATCGCGGACGAGTCATTCATCAAATTCGATGTGACACGATATACTGTATACAGCGGCGTAACGTGTGAAACTGCTTCAGCTATCTATCTGTGGGATCCGTTGTATTAATTGGCAAAACTGGTTTTCTAGTTGGCGACTGTCAACTCTCGAGTTTGATCATTGTGGACATGGGTGTGGATGCAAACAAAATTCCTTTAAAGTGATGGGTTATCATTGCTGATGTATTGGATACTTCATAACAGTTTCGGCTTTCTCACGGTCTGTAGTTTTGAGGACCTTTTCACAGATGCACATGCAAAGTTTGGCGCCACTCGATATACGATCGTACTGTACACTATATAAAACGTTATTTAAGAATGCACTACTGTATATGAAACTATGTATTGTAAAACGATGTATTGAAAAAAAAATAAAACAATACCTGACATTTTAGTCATACAGAGTGATTCAGAATAACTATTCTTAACTTTCACAGGTGATAGAGAGAATTAAATGAAACATCTTTTATTCATAAACTCTAGTCAGATATTACTTCCATAACGAGCTACAACGAAATTACGGATGCTCCATGGGAACGTGACGTGTTGGCTTATTTTCAGGGAGTAAACTATCACATCAATGTTAAATGTATTACTAATACGTTTTTAATTTTGTTGTATCTCGTTACGGAAGTATTTCCGGACTATAGTTTATTCATTTCATGTCCTCTATCACCTCTGAAAGTTTATTCTGAATCACTGTGTATACAGTAAAGAAAAATAATACGAATATAACATAATACACACGATTAGTATAATCTTACGAGAATAAAAGCTACACTCGTACTCTTAATGTTTGAAATTATTGACAGCACCATAACATTTATGAAATTCTCGATTAATGCGATTTCCTTATATGCGATCTAGCTACTATGCGACAATAGAAATCCTCACAGATAGTCGTTAAATGCGAGAAAGTTTCGCCTATTAATACGATTGTGTGCGTTAGTTCACAAGTGACGGAACATCGTTGCACTTGCTTCATTTCTGCTACAATATTTGTGCCTCATGTAGTGTGAATGATAGCCCTCACTCTAGAATTGCCTTCTATAGCTTGGAAAGTCGATATATGTTATTTTCGATTTATGTGAGATTTTCACAGAACGTAACTTTCGTATAAATCGAGAAACTGCAAGCACTATTGAACCCATTACTGAATACCGTATATTTTTATCACTTTATACAAAAAATATTTTATTTAGGTTCGTTACATTACATTGATTTATATTTTTACTTTCTTTTTGTAGGATGAAGTTGCCAATGCCAATGTTTCTGCCAATTTAGACGACGCAGAAGGTGGATTCGATGCCATTATGCAAGTTATTGTTTGCAAGGTAAGCATAGGTTCATTCCATCTTTTGTCCATACAATTTATGTTTCAGCAAAAAAAAAATCGATACAATGAACAGGATATTTCGTAAACCACTGAGTAATCAACTGCACAATATACACCTGGCCGTTTTATACACTTTCTATAAAAAAAAGTTTTTACTATACCTCAATTTATTGTATATCTACGTTACGGTTGTTTGTTTGTTCGCTATGGACTCTCATACAGGGTAAAAGTCTGGTCACAGCTAAATACCGCGAGTACCATTGGTGGTTTGAAAATTCTGATTGAGCCTTTATCATCCACGAGATATTCAGTTCATTTGCCGAAAGTGACCTGAAAGGTCATGTCCAAGGTTATTCAATTAATAACTTCCTTCCCATACTCCACATGTGAATTAAAAAAATGTTCACAAAATAATAATACTAACGCATCAAACAGATCGAAAATCGACCAGTAAAAACGGAAGTTTAGGGTGAAAGAAGTATGGTATGACAGGGAAGCAAACCCAGGAGCAACAACATGGCCTGAGAATGAAACATATAAATGTCACTGTTAATGCTAGTAATTTTGTTAGGAAGCAATTAAATTTGTCCTTTGTAGACTTCTCTTTCGTAATTCGTAACTTGTCATGTCGTTGGCGTTGTTAGAATAGAGTTTAAGAAAATGTATTATTTTCATTTTTTAAGATTATAAAGTCGAAAAACTAAAAAAAAAAATAAAATTAAAAAAATAAACAATTAAAAATTGTTTTTGTTTTGAAAAACAAAAACAACATGAAACCTTACATAAACAAAATATGTGCAACTTCAATGCGAATTGAACGTTTGTTTTTCACTAGGAGTTGCTTACTTATTTCATTATGACTTACGTCGTTAGTGATGGTTGGGAATAGCAAACATATTGCAAATTCAAGTGCAATGCAATCACATTTTATTTCCCAAAAATCAACAACCAAATCTATAATAATTTCACGAATAGTCATCGATGTTTTACGATTAAAATGCATACAAAATTCACTTTAGGACTTTATTTTAAGATCATATAAAAATGTCAAAACAAAAAAAATAATGAAATTCCTGACATTGCTTTGATCATGTGCGAATTCAAGTTCAATCCAATCATATCTTTTCACACAAAAATAAACAAACAAAAAACGCCATTTGAACAAAATTCTATCAAAAAAAACCCAACCTAGCTGTAAAAAAAATAAATAAAATAAACGAACATTTTCTATCAAATCGTGTTGCAACTTTTATATCACGATAGTGGGGGGTGGGGTTTTAACAACACCGTTGAGAATAGCAGCTAAAAGAAATGAAATAAAAAAAAATACGTAACGATAGCCAACCGTCATCCAATCGAATTAGGTAGCTGAAAAGAGGTCTCTTTCTACTACCCACACCAAAGTGTTGAGCATTAGTAGCGCAGTGGCAATAGCGCTTGACGTCTGTTCGCTACTACTATTCTCAGTGGAGACGTTTTCTGAGGGTTTATTGATTTTTGAAATTCTGGTCGCTTGAGGCTTTTCCTCAGAGTGTCTGTATGTGTATGTGTGCGAGAACATGGTTTCGTTGTTTACTTGCTTTCTCGAGAGTTTACTACTACTACTTACTATTACAACCTACGTTGTTATAGTGAGTAGCTGTTTTCTTTCTTTTTAAGGTCTTTTTTTTTCTTCTTCCGGATCTTATATGTTTTTTCATTACGACCGTTCTTCTTCACACGCCTTCCAAATTTCCACCCATTTCTATTAGTGCGATGTGTCCGTAGAGATGGCGCTTTTACACGACTATCAATCACTTCTTGATAGGAAAAAAAATTCTGTTTTTTATTTTATTTCTATATGCGCGGAATGTGTTTTTATGAGGGGTGTATATTCTTTAAAAAAAAAAATAAATTTAACGTTGTTTTCTGCAGAAAAAAAATATATGGTCAAACGATCCCATTAACGTTGTTCTTTTGAAAATGTTGATTAAAATATCTCTAAACAAAATATACAACTGATCATATCATCTGTTCTTTATTTCTTTACTCTGTTTGTTTGTTTCGTGTTGCATTTTTGTAATTGTTCTCGTTTATAAATCCCTATAGGATGAAGATAATAATTTAAAAATTACAATCACATTACCTGTAGCATCCGTGCTACAGAACGGGTTAACCCCTAGTATTGAATAATAACTGTTTCATTTAGCGAATTTTGCGTTTGTACACTACGAATCATAAGTTTGCCTAATTGTGTTTATCTTTGTACATGTAGTGCACATAAAACAAGTTTTGGATCACAATATTTGAAGCACAATATTTATTAAAAAAACTTACGTCACACATTTAATTGATATTTAAATTTTTTGAAATATACACACAACTTAATAATATATTGAGTAACTAATGTACAAGGTGATCCAACAACATATGTACTGTAATGTTAGGTGTACAGTACTGTATATGTTAATTTTACCAGGTTGATATTAATGCAAGTATATCCCATCGTAATCTTAAGCCCATTTTACACGTCAAACTTTTTCAATCAAATTTTTTCGATTTTAACTGTTTCTGACATCATACACACGTCCGGGTGCATTTTCGTGCTGTAGGTCAAACAACAAAAGCACTAAAACGCGCCCGGATGTGTGCATGGCATCAGAACAGTTGGAATTAATGAAATTTGATTGAAAGAGTTTGACGTGTTGGGCTGTACTATTTCTTTCTGACACATTTCGTTCTTTAAGGACCACTTTTTGGATCACCCTGTATAGTAGCTAAACAATGCACCAGTTTATTCAGAAAGTTTTCTTAGTCGTAATTGTTATCATCTTGTAATATTATATCGTCATCGAATAAAAATATATAAATAATATATACATTATCCTACAGGATGATCCCATACACTATATCTTTGATGCAAAACATGAAATATATAAAAATCAATTTAAAAGTCAGTTAATGATATATATATTGTGTAAATATTGTAATGACATTAAAATAAAACTACATGTCAATAACAAGCATAATTCTACGGGGTGATCCAATAAAAAATACCCGGAATGCAAACACCATCCAATTCATAGCAAACGTTTCTTAACTTCAGAATTGTCATCCCGATGTCGGATTCAGAAAATTACCCCTACTTTTATATACCGAGTGTGTCATAAGGTAATTGTAGCTAATTAGATAATTACAAATTTATCAACCCACTTTAGATCAAGTTACGTGCTTTGTTTTTGGTTGGACATTTCTTGTTAACTGATTACAATTCCCAGACACGCGAGTGTTTAATTAAACTTGTAAATTTGATCACGTTTGGAAACCTCTTTTCTTTGCACCTTCTAGCACTTTCCGTACATTATTAATTAATAAACAACGCCTGTTCATTTTTATGACCAACCATGATCGATAATACATGGTCCTCGCCAACTCCTTTGTAATCAGCTTGGATGATACTATACTTTTTTTTTTGTTGTTATTTTTTTACACGATAACCCCATCAAGTTAGTTGAGAGTAACGCCATCTTGAAATCAATAACCAACTAATTAACGGAATAATATATAATTAACAATAAACTAATAATATACAATCTGACTGACTAAATAAAAACAAAAGGTGTTTGGTGTCTTCATTCTTTTGTCGAGAGATATTTTTTATTATTATATTCATTAGTAGCCTCTTCTGGGGGTCGTGTCCAAAATGGTTAATTCGATTACGTGAGAGCTGAAAATAATCTTGATGACGCTCAGCAATACGTGATGAAAATTTATCACTGAAATTCGAGGTCATTGGTATTGGTAGTAGAAAAATCATTTAAGTCATTCGTCCTAATCCGTCATCTGGGGGTCTGGCATTGATTCGAAACCAAAATTGCCAATTCCATCCACGTACACACACACACACCGATAAAAATAAAATCGGTAGGAAAAAAACGAACTTTTTTCTTCTTCGTCTTCTTTCAACATGCCCAATAAGCCTACAACCGTTGTAAATAAGCCAACAATACTTTTTACGTGATCTTACTGAATTACAGTGAATCCCATTTAAGACGTTTTTTGAGGGACTATAATGTTTACCACGTAGATTTTTCGATTCATGTGAGTTCTGTAAATGCAATTTTCGTTATTATTCTCCAAGATACTCTTAATGAAAAAAATTCGCTATTATGCGAATGGTGCGCAAATTACAGCGTTTGCTTTCTGCCATTTTTCATGTTTTATTTTCGATTTATGCCTGGTTTTAATAAAAAGTAACTCTCACGTCAACGGAGGCTTATCTGCATTTCCTTGAAAATTGTTGAAAATTCCTCCGCTAGCTGGGCGCACATAAACAGAAAAAACATTAAGAAAAAACATTCACTAAACAATAACAAAAAATTCTAAAATGTACGAAAACAAACATTCCACAATTTTATAACCACAAAAAGTATAATGATAATAATCGATCAATACCTTCATTAGTGATGCAAAAAGGAGGGGGTTAGTTATTTTCGTTTTTTTTATATAAATAATTGTCTTAGCAACATCACGGCCAAGAAAAACCGACATTGATTGATTATTTTCAAGAAAACTTGACGTCGACCCCTTATTTATTTTTTCAATCCTCACGCCTGAGTAACGAGACGTAGCCATTACACGAGTGAACTAATACTTCAACGTGTACTTTATCAATAAACGAGACTAACAAACTGCGAAAAATCCCGTAGCAATTGTAAATATTGCAAAACCACAGAGGGATCAGTTGCTTTCAGTATATCGAAAAGATGAGTGCCGTTACACTTTGGTAATATCGAATTTCTTCGTCTCTTTCTCTCTTGACAGTAATTTTGTTAGCTTTTCCACCAATAAGCCTTTAAGTGTGAGTGTTTTACATCATTGTGCAAACGTATGATTTATTGTTTGCACAATCCTTTTGTGTTGGCTTTTCGCAAACTCTTACTGAATGTTAAGGAGCTTTCCCTACTATTTATCAACATCAGTTGACTGACACCTTCTAGCCTTTGGCCAAAAGACCAAGTTGAATACAAGAGTGGACATGTTCTTAAAGGCTTCACTGTCAACTAACTTCTACACGTATCGGTACTGCGTTTATTTCATCTTATTTTATTTTTTATGTCACATTAAAGTGATAGCGTTCCTAATATATGGGATGTTCAAAAACTACAAGAATTTCTCGATTTATGCGAATTGGCTGCTATTTGAAACGCATGATGTAAAAGGGTGTTAAGTAACATTTTTTTGTCAAAAATGACTCAAGAAGCATTTTCGAATGTGTTAGGTGCAATTCTACCATCCTGACACACAATTTTGAACAAAACAAAAGGTGCAAAGATGTTAGTGCGCGAAGTTTGAAGTAGTCTATAGACACCAAGCCATGTTTAAATCTTAAAATGCGTAATTGTAAAAATGCCATTTCGTGACCTTTACCAGGCCCTTCATTCATATTCACATTATTTCATGAAATTCACGGTTTTCTCACCGCATATATACCCTGCCACATAATGTATAAAGATAATTTCATTGATAATAATCTGAAATTGAGATCTTTCGAATGATGTAGCGTTGTACTATTCTATATGAAAAACCCAAGCACAGAAATCGACAAATATCTATATAGTGATATATCTAGATAGTAAATATTTTTTGGCAAATATGTATATCACGTTTCTTCAACTGCAACATCAATTTTATTGGAAATTTTTCCGAGTCAACTTTTGTGAAAATTCCTTATCTCGTGTGGTTTTGGCTTCTTCCTTCTTTTGCCAAAACGGCGGTGATTAATCACACGTGTCCGGGACATTTTTGTAAAGTTAAAAAAGAAAAGAAAGAGTTAATCCATAGTTTTAACTTAAGTCAAAATGAAAAAAAAAAGCACGCCGAATATTGGCGAATATGCAAAAGTTGAAGAGAGCTCTTCTTCTTTTTCGTTGCCAAGTTCATTGGCGTGTAACTGAAGGAGCGTCGTCTGGGGGTCATTTCCACATTAATGTTTTCCTCAAGACTTGATGCAGTTTCATAATTATGTTGACATCATGCCAACCTTGGCCCAATGTAGCGAAAACAGTCTTAACGCCGTAGAATGTCTTCGTAGACCTTTCCTTTTTAATTACACACTGGAACTAGACTATTAGTTGTAGTTATAATAGTGGGATTAGTAAGAGTTGTACGAGGGTGGATCAAAAAATAAGTTTCACTCGTGAATAACAAAATAACAAATTGATATGAACACATATTATGTATGTTAGTGTAAAGGTACATCCTTTATTGATCTATACACATATTCGTTTAATGCCTGTAGATATTTATTGGAACACGTGATCAACTTTTCGATAGTCCCCTATTGGAAAAAATGGTTATTCACGTCAGGCTACCAATTATTGTTCGATAAAATGACAAGCGAAATTGAAGGACAACAATTCCAAACCAATGAAACTGTGAAAAGGTGGTCTTGGAATAGTTGCACAAAACTGGAGCGAATTCGTCAGTGGAGGTTTCAAAGTTGCTCATATATTCCAATAAGTGTTTACGGGCATTAAACGTATATGTGTATTAATTAATAAAAGGTGTACCTTTACACTAACATAATGTATGTCTATATCATATTGTTATTTTTTTAGTTATGAGTGAAACTTGATTTTTGATTCACCCTCGTAGTAAAAATATTTGTATTGCAATATACTGTTTATACGCATACAAGTATCGTGTCGTATATGCAATTTCTCTATTTTATTCTGCTTTTCACACTAGAATGTTGTGCTTAGTTCAATTTTATGGAAATTTAGATATACAGTATGTAATATTCGATTAATGCGAGTTTTCCGCAGAACACATCCTTCGCAGAAATCGAATCTTGTATAATAGTATTATCTGTATTAATAGTTCGTAGTCACGTTTAAGGCTTTGCAACACGATGCTAATGGAACCTCTTTAAAAATCGCAATAATGTTCATGTAGTAAATATGAAATATTTGACAAAGACGTCAACTCCAGCTAGCCTCGCATTTAATAATCGCCTGTCACAATTTTTCTGGAGGCAAGAATATAACATGACAGGGTGAACCAAACATTCGACAACACCATCATAGAATACAAAACATTCAACAACAGATTGAAACTTTTCTGAAAATCATTTATAAAAGGTGATCTAGAAACCCATCACGCGAACATACTAACTACAATCTTCTTCTTATCTAGACAAGACAACCCCCCCCCACCCGTCAGTTGAGTCTATATTTTTATATAGGCCTTAAACTTTTGCAGTCAGAATAACAAGACATCAACATTTCCTCCCTTTTTTTAACAGTTTTGTTTTTTGCCATAAAAAAAAGTAAGGTAGAAAAAAATGGACCAACAAAACCGAATATACAACTTGAGTTTTTTTGTTGTTGGTGTGTTGTTTTATTTTTTGTTACGTTAGAGTGGACGAAAGGCAACGAGGAGTCGAAAAGTCGATTCGTAATCCCTTTCAGAAAGGTTAATCCAAAGGCAAAGGCCTGCAAAATTGTCGACAGCTTCTGGTGACAAGAGTGTTAGAGGTCGGTGATTTATGAAGCCGCTTGGACAATGTCACAAAATATAGACCACCATTACTTGGAAAAAGGCACCTCGACACCAAACTGCTGCACAACACACGCAGCAGGAAATAATAAAATTCTACTCCTACACCTTGTCGTAGTTAAGTTTACAACGTTCGGTAAGCTCCAATAACGATTAAATATCGATCAATTGTTAACGAGGCACTTGACCAACTGTCAATACAACAACTAATGTCGGACAAGCAAAAGTTAAGACTAATTACTACAGGTTAAATTTCGCAATTGGTACAAGGTTAATCAATTAACTTATGTTAAACGATGAGATTATGTTAAATTATGGCGTGGCTCACAAGTTTACGTCACCTACTGTATTTATCCATTTTTTTCATAAAATTATTAAATACTGTATGTATGGCACATTCTAAATATACAAGAGGTTCTTCATATATGCAATGGTCAAGTTCTTGCAAAAATCTTGCATAAAATTGAATTTTTCATGAAGTGGCAAAACAAGCAAACAATTCGTTCGGTCACCTGTAACTGTAAGCCATTGAAACAAAAAAGCATAATAACGAAATTTTCGCGCATCTAGTAGCGTATTGGCTTATATATCTATTTACGAGTACTATTAAGCCCTGTTCGAATCAATACTGTTGTTCATTATGACCATTGCTATCGAATTCGAAACGTCATTACTCTTCGTTCTCTATCTAACTAATAGTTTCTGGTAGCAACAAGTAACAATTATCCAGGTGCCATGACCAGGATGTTTAGTTTTGTAGCCTGTAATACAATTTTTCTATGTCATCAAAATTTAAATTTTAGTATTTTTTTCGCAAATAAAAGCGAATTTTGTTCAAATAGTTTAATTTCAAAATTTTTGAAGAAATCATGTAGATCTCAGTGCGAATGTAGTTGTATATTAAAATCACTGGCCAGTACAAAAAAACATTTTGTGCACAAAACATATCCTATATTTGGATTTTATATCCTATATTTAGATTTATCCTATATTGGGGACTTCTATGGATATGTTGTATTTCAGTAGTATACTATAAAAAAATATTTTACAAGATAAACTGTTATATAAATCAATACCATTGTTCATTTAATCCACTATCGAAACGTCATTACTTCAATTCTCCTAACTACTTCCTGATAAAATCATTAGCAATTGTACTGGTGCCGTGACCAGGCTCATCGTTTAATTATTGTTGAAACTGAACTTTAGAAACTTAGAATTTGGACTTTCAAGACTTTAATTCATATATATGTTCTGAAATTTAACTTGTAACGCCATCTATAAAATCATCTATTGTAAATCATCTATTGTATCTAATTAGTCATAATTAAAAATGGTGGATAACCAAAAAAGGTGTGTCAATCATTGTGTTAATCATGTTAGCTAAGATACAGTTTTAATCGAAAAACTAAGATGTTGGAGACATTTAAAATCCGGTGCCAAAATCCGGGATAGTAGTGGTGTTGTGAACTGAACTGAACCTTTATTGTGAACTTGACCCTGTAAGTTGTGTTGTGAATTTTTGTGAACTACAACTACAAAAATTAACATGATTGTCTAAAGAAGAAGTGTGATGCGGACGGCGGAATGAGAGGGACAGTAAAGAAAATCGTGAAAAAGTGACTTGTGCATAAAACATAAGAGCAGACCATCATTTGTGATTATGGCTCCACCACCAAGCGATCGAATTACACAAGGACTAGCCTTCTGTAAAACAGGAGTTGATTTTGCAGGCCCTCTCATACAAAAAAAAAGTATATGTTGCACTCATTACCTGTTGTGTGACGAGGACTATTCATATAGAATTGGTCAGAAATTTATAAGTACCAAAAAAGAGACATTTATATCATCCTTTAGAAGATTCGTTGCCAGAACAGGTATATCACAAGTGACGTATTCGGACAATGGAAGATTTTTAAGAAAGCGAGAGATTAACTACAAAGATTTCACTCATCATGAAAACATGAAGCATTTCAAGTTTCCTTAGCAGTAAAGGAATTTGGTGTGAAAATTCAGGGAACAGATAGCTCCCTGGTGGATAAGTTTTGGGAGAGATTGGTGAAATCAGTAAAAGAGTGTCTGAAGAAACAAATTAGCAAAGTAACATTAGACCAGTTCGATCTGGAGATCGTGTTGAGTGAGGTGGAATCAGTTGTAAACTCGAGACCTTTTACTTACTTTCACACAGAAGAAAATGAGTATCCGCTTACACCAGCTCATTTCCTCATAGGCGGGAGACTTCTTTCAGCTGTGTATGAAATGGACAATTCAGCTAACATCAAAAACGACCAAAAATCGTTAACGAAAAGATGGAGGTACCGTATACGAATTTTGACCCAGTTTTGGAAGAGATGGAATAAACAATATGCGAAAGTCAAAAAGTTCCCAGTACAACATTAAGTCCAAACCAGGGGACATGGTCTTCATATTTGACGACAACAAACCACGACTTTTATGGTTAATGAGAAGAATCGAATAAACATATGTAAGACAAGATCAGCTGATATTAGTGTCTAGTAAAAACGCCAGACGGTAAAAATGCTGAGACAGTCGCCTTTGTCATTTAGAAGTTAACCAGAACCAGGCGGGAGGATGTTGAAACTGAACTTTAGAAACTTAGACTTTGGACTTTCAAGACTTTAATTCATATTTATGAATTTAACTTGTAACGCCATCTATAATCTTAATCAATCATCTATTTTTTAATCTCATTAGTTATAATAAAAAATGGTGGATAACCAAAAAAGGTGTGTCAGTGATTGTGTTCATGATAGCTAAGATTCAGTTTTGATCGAAATTTTTGAAAGATTTTTAAGACATTTTCTTTAGTTATGAACTCTGTAATAATATTTTTCCTTGTATCAAAATTGAAACTATCATGTTGTTTTGTTTTATTTTGAAATTTTAGGCCAGCAAAAGTTGTCCCCCATACGTAAAAAATATGGTTCTTGATTAGCATTCAACCATTCGGTGTATTTGCATGTAAACTGTAAACGTTTTTTATATCATTCATCACAGCGTTTCCTTACTAAAAGATGAGCACTAACTCATTCCGCATATATAACTCTAAAATGTAAAGAATTTCAGCTTTGTTCCCAAGAAGACATTTCAAACCAAAGTAAAACATATAAAAAAAACCAACCACGAGGTTATACCTAAGTAGCCACAAGAGTTAGGAATTTTTCGCAACAAACTTTTGTTGTTATGGCCAAAAATCCCGAAAAATCGCCTCCCATGTTAAAGGGGAGTAAAAAAGAGATGGCACAAGCCGTTTCTCTTCATACGTACGTATATAAATATATTCTTCTAGGGTTAGTGGTGGTGGTACGAATCCAAAATTTTCTACAACCCCAAAATATGAAAGCGAGTGGAATGTCACCCCTGCGAGGCATAAACGAAAAGGTACAGGCACAAAAAAAAATAAAGCAGGGAAAAGAATGTCATGTCCTGCAGTCACAATATTAATACATCAGGTCCAGAGGAAAACAGTGGCAAGATAAATAGCGCCTGTCATCTAGCGATGGCACCTGAAATTCTTTCCGTGTACGTGTTTCCATATAACCAAAGTGAAAAAAAAAATAAATACGGTAAATAAATAAAAAAAAATTTCAACCAAAATCATATTCGTGGGGTTTCTTGATTTAAATTTGTAGCGTGGTGCGAGAGTCCACCACTGAATGTAATAAATAAAAAGCAAGATGGCCGTCAAGATTTTTGAAAAAATAATTCCCTTGTATTTAGCCGCAAACTTGCCATTAGATTCTTTTTTTCCCTCATGAAAACGTGAAATGGTTTTCCATTTTTTGTCGCAAAACGACAGTGAAACAAATGGAACTCGTTTAAAGCATCTTTCACACACGAATGAGATCCGATTTATATTCTTATATATAGAATGTCATTCCGATTTTGTACTCTACAGGGCTTACTGGACCGTGTTGGCAACATCTATTTTTATGACGTTCTGTTGGATTCAGTACAATAAAATTACATTATGCTGCACATGAATTACAGTACGATTTCCTACTTAATTCAGTATGTTTTTGTTACTTCTTCAACGTTATTTCGAAAAGTCATGTTCGTCGTTTTCAATATGAACGCTATCTCGCGACAATTATTGTAAACAAAAAATAAAATAAATGAAGGGCTTCGAGCAATATAATGATAAGCCACGTTTTTGAAATTGTTCACGAGAGCCGTTTTGTTGAGTTTTTTTTTGTTTTTTTGGTGACAAACTCCATAAAGTACCATACTGAGCAACGAGGTGATTCTTTATATTATTACTAGAGATAGGCTCGTGCTGTAGCACGGGGGCAGGAGATAGGAGTTTGTAGTTAGTACTACAAAGTTTAGATTCATAACTACGAAACTAACATATCTGTACTTTTTTCGTTTACCACCAACCAACTTAATCTGGTGACAAAATACTACAATTATGACTGGTTTTGATTTTAACAACGACCAATAGTAGCTGACTTAAGGGGGGTTCTGCGCGATGGGCTGGGCTGAAATGTCCACCACACATACATACGCGCAAATTTAACAGATCTGAGTCATTATTATTGTTAATGCTGCCTTTTCTGGAAAATACGGGTGATAAAGCTAGAAACAGTACTGAGGGCCAGTTTGATGTAAAAATGTCATTTTTGGAAAAAGTGTGGCTTATCATTATATTGCTCGGAGTCCTTCAAATCTATACAGCTGAAGATAAAAAACTAATACCCAAGTGCACATCTAAAGGATTTTATCTATATACATGTATTTTCCACATGTAGCTTGTAAAGTTTACATCAAACTTTGAGAGTTGTTGAACCGTGAAACAAACATAACATAACTCTATGACCATCAAATAACTACAAATTAATAACATATTGTGTAAAATGCACTCTGTTCATAGATTTTTTTACAAGCTCAGAACTGATATCTAAGAGCAAAAATTATTTTTCCTAATATTTCCTTTTATTTATCTATTTAGAAAAGCATCAGATGGAACGAACGATCCCGAAAAATCATCCTCTTCGCCTCGGATTCTGGATTTCACTACGCAGGAGATGGCAAGGTATTTAAGGACTTTCAACTAATCAAAGTCACTAAATTACCATTAAATTTTCACGAAAACAAAGAAAAGAAATGGCTCTAAACATATGTCTTTGTTCTCTAAACCATTCCATTAGGCGCTAATTACTTTGTTATATAAAAAACATTCCAAGACGTTTTTCCTTTATTTATAGTCGCTGAATGTGTTTTTTGTGTACGGTGTTGCCATTAAAGTGTGAAATCCGTTACTTTATAATGCATTTAGTTATTTATAGAATAAGTATATTAATTAGATTTTAATAAAATGCACTATTTCACAGTTTGGCTAGTTATTTCGTGATATAACGGTTTCGCGCTTTATGCATTTCGTGAACGTACTGAAAAATAATTAAATTTTGATACAATAATTCAATAAAATGAAGAGATTTCATGCTTTAACTAAATATTTCATAAAATGATGAATTTCACAATTTTATTTGACGTTTCAAGATAATTAGGCTAATGAGTTTGAAGTTAAGTTCGATTCAGTAAAATAATGGATTTCACACGTTACCTGGGAATTTCATAAAATAACGGATTACACATGTCTTAAGAAATTTTGTTAAAAATAACATATTTCTCAGTTTAGTTAGATATTTCATGAAGAAACTGATTTTTTACATTTTAACTAAATAGATTTCTCTCTTTGTGCAAATACAGTGGAATCCGGTTATTAAAATCACGGATAATGTTATCAATCGGCTATTGTTATCATAATCCATCAGTTCCAACATTATTTTTATGAATTGTTTAATGTTATCAGCTGGTTATTGTATCAAAAAGTAATTAGTCCCAAGGTGATCATTATAACCAGGGAATCGAACCGCAAAAAATAACGTTCCGGTTCAGGTTCGGGTTCAGCAAATCGTATCGGTTCGGGTTCGG
>JAQIWH010003115.1:0-21286 GCA_034695005.1 Cryptops parisi | reverse complement strand
TTTTTTTCGAAAAAATATCGATCTTGTCGCGTTAAAGTATACGCGTATACCCTCGTATACGCTGAAAAACAGCACTGTATATATATATATATATATATATATATATATATATATATGAGTTTTTTTTTTGTTTGATTGCATTCTGTATCATACTCGCTCGTCTTTGTTAGATATCCCCTTGAGGAAAAAAAATTTCATTTTCGGAAAACTTAGATTTTTTGTTCTTTGTTTGTTTTCAGATTTTAATTTTTTTTTCCGTTTGTTTTTTATTTATTTTTATAATATAAAGCTGTTACAAATTTTGAAGAATTTTTTTTTTAAATGTTATTATAGTTCGGATGAAAAATTACGGTACAGGTTGAAAAAGTGCAAAACAATATGATACATTTTAAGTTTTCTATTAACTCGATATATTGCAATATCGTTTTTCATTATTCTTTTAATTTTACTATTAAGACATAAACACCATATCGATTTTTTTTTTAAAAAAATTATTTGTTTAGAACTTAAATATTAAACGAGCTTGAAACCGACTCACGCGATTCTTTTATTCCTCCGAATGACCGGTAGTTTAATTAAAGGGTTACATTTAAAATAATTGTGTATAAAAAGACACAAAACGGTATGCGGTGTTCGACCACATGGTAGACGTTTCTGAAATTAGAAAACCAATCCCAACAGTTTTAGACTTAAAATAAAGGGTAAAGGGAAAGAGAAGATTGGAGATTGTCCAAGTGCACAAGTTTTTAGGAAATGTCCAAATACCGAATAAATTAAACTACGTAAAAAACAAACACCCAGCTGTGGTATACTAAGCTGAATAGGCCCCTTTTGTTTTTCTCCAATCTCTTCTTCGTCTGCGAGTTTAGGAATGTCTGTTGGGTACAAGAATTGGCTGTCGAACAAGAATCTCGATTAATGGCTTTCGTATGTCGACTTTAGTAGCCAAAGGGTTTAAGACGGCGTGTTAAGTCGGTAGGAATCACCGTTTTAATGACGATTAAAAATATTCCGTATGTTGAGGACACTTGGACTGGAATGTGGTAAATTAGACACCGATGGTTATCTATGACGTCAGCAATGGCGTCATACGCTTAATCCTTAGGGTCAGATTACAATGGTTGGTGGTTTTTATTATTTTCTAGATCTAGACTAAAGGCTGTTATTAGTGACATGGCATTACGGTTGACTTTTTGTATTTATTTTTGAACTAGCTGTCTGTCCGTCAATAATGACTGGCAATTTTTTGTTCATTACGCAGTTCATTGTTTTAACTTATGTTGCCGGGGAACGAATACAAAGAAAAATCACATTTTGTTTTTATGTATAGTAATTAGATTTATTTTTAGAAAATTAATTAAATGTTATTTATGATGATTGATTGAATTTGCGTCTGTCTTGTTTGTACAGCCATCATGCAAAGACGATTGCACAGTTTTCAAGAAATTTGGGATCTAACGTAATAGTCTTCTTAGCAGTGACAGGTTTTTATAGTTTTGGTTTGTAGTATATTTTTTTAAGAACTATCAATTTTAGGGTGATTAATTGTAAATTTACATCTATTTGTCTGTTCAAACAGAGCACAAGTGTTTGCACCTATTTTTACGAAAAGTGGTACTCTATTTAAAATTGATTCAAATTGGGACACAGAGTTCATATTAAGAATTTTAATTATAGAAAGGGAGGTTTGTGAGGGATTAAAACGCGAATGTGAAAAGCCATGATCGCGAATGCAGCAAACTTTACATTTTTGTAATCGCCAATACGCCAATACAAATTCGCAAATGTTGAGTGTTTACGAGCGTAGCCCACGTGGAATTTTTATTTTATTTTGAAACCGTGGAAATGGGCTATTGTTGAAACATTATCAGGATTTTTGCAGGGTGTTCATAACGAAAGATTTAAAACATTGTGGCATAATATTTGTTGTTAAGCGATCACTACATGTAATAATCATCAACATATCCACTCATGACAAACTGTTGCACTTCAACTGTCCATATCTCGAAATTGACACGACCTTGACAGCTAAAAATAGTTGCGTTGGCCTAGAAATTGGCAGCAGAATGTAGTGTAGTAATAATTTCGTATCGACACGGCGTTCTGTTTAGGATTGTATAGACCTTACGGACACACACACAAACCACAGAAACTGAAACTTACCAGGTATGTCGACAGATTCACCATTTTAATGCTAGTAGTGTTTCATTTCCATAACTTATCCAGTATCACTTTATTCATTTTTTATCAAACATTTTGTTCTAAATGGTTCCATTTTTGACTTCAACCAGTAGAAACTATTGTACAAAAATGATTTTAAAAGTGGTAAAGAATAACGATTTTTATTTTAAATGGTTTCATAGATAAAACATAAATCTTTTTATTGGTAAAACATGTCGATGCACAAGGTGATCCATCAATTTTTTGCAACACATTTCTATTTTATTTTTAAAAAATGGGACTATCAAATGGAAAATTCCATATTTCCAATGTGTTTTTTTCATGTTTCTACACAACTTAGGGGTCAGATGTAGAAAAGAATTACATGTCTATCTATTCTTGTCAAGCATTGGTTCGAAAAGTTATTCGCAAGGTGGAAAGGGAAAAGGGAGAAAAAACAACGTTGCTGATATTGCAGCATTTTATCACAGTCAAGATGAGTTGTTCATCGATTTGATGTTAAAGCAATTCAACATCCTTGAAAAAAAATGATATCCTCTTCACTATACTGCATAATTTTTTTTCCTTGTATGAACATTTCGTGGTTTATTGTCAAAAAATGATAGCCTCTTTTTTTAAAATTCTTTTTTATGTTTTCTAGAACATTGCAATAAATATTTTCTGCAGACTAGGCGATATAGTTTACTTTGAAACTGATTCGATTATAGTCGTTTTTGTAAGGTATTTTATTTTTCTAAAATATTTTCAGGTGTAGAAAGTATGGTAAGTTTAAAAGTTTGGAGGTGTAAAAAAAAGTCTAAAAAATAGTCTAAAACGAGCTTTTAATGCACACGATTGATCGTTTATGAACTGTAAATTTGAATCGACTTACTTCCCGTGCAGAGAGCTACAATGCTCACTACCTTGTATAAATGACTTTTATTAGTATTATAGAAAAATAGTTACATTGTCTAAATTACGTCACTTTGTCTTTATGAATTGGTGTAAGTGTGTCAACATATTTTATTTTCTGCACAAACCAGACTTTTTTTGCTGATGAGCGTTCATGATTTTGAGACTTTGGGAATAGAAGACATGATGACATGACATATACTGTACATACAGATAGTGTTGTATGTATGTATGTCTTACACATGTCATCTGCTACAGTGACAAGCAAACAAAGACATTTTTTTAGCAGAAACCCTTAGAGTATCAGAAAATGTAAGCAATGCTATGCTGAAAGCAAACAAAAAATCCGATTTGTTTAAGGGGGACGTATTGCGAGTTGTCATCTCACGTGTCACGTCGTCGTTGGAATGTTTCGTGGGAATAACAGGCGTGGGTGTTGGCGTAACCAAGAAAATTGTTAAGATTATTATGCATTTTGTTTGTACAGAGAAGAAAATTTCATGTTTTCCATTAGCCAAATGAATTCATTTTAATTAACGGAATTTTGTTTTTTGTTTTTTCCGTAAACACTATGTTTTAAAGTGCTTATTTTTGTGCACACAAAATCGCTTGACATATTTTGTATATTTATTTTAAAAAAATATTTATTTATTTTTATATTTATTTTTTCTTACTTTCAAATATTTCTTTTAAGAAAATCTTGTTTTTTTTGGTTGCATTTTTTGTCACACATGACGCTCCTTTAGGTGAGTTTTTTGTTTCTTTTATATACATACACACACACGTATATATATTTGGGTAGACGTTTTTCTCGATTACTTGAAGTCCCTCGTCGGTGCTTTTTCGAACGAGGCTTCTTTTAAAGGAGAACCACAAAGGGATGAAATTTTTTATCATTTCGGTTAGCACACAACGACTCCCCGTGTCTCTGTTTCACTTGTTTCAATAAACCACGTCCTTATATCACCCTGATTCAATATCAATATATCTTTACCGTGAAGAAACAAAATTTAGATTTAAGTTGGGATCAAGTTTGGATTGGGTTGAAACGTGTTGTTTATTTGCAAACATGTAAATATGGACGTTGTTGGTGCGCCATAGTCGTGTGAATGGCGGTTAGATTTTCACGAGGGTCTTTTCGCCAACGTTCCATTATTGATGTGACAAAAAAAATAGAAAAAAAAATGTTTTACTAAAACTTTTTCCTCTACAAAAGACACGAAACGTGTTACTGACTTTTTTCAATTTTTGACAAATGTTGTTTTTTTTTGAAGTGTCTGATTTCTTAAACCGTGATTTCAGATTATACGTTCGATTTGCTTTCATTTATTCTTAAATCGTGAAGAAAATTTCATTCGGTAACTTTATGCAGGGATATTATAAAATCATTCGTGCATGAGATTCAAATTTTCATAACTTTTGGTCCGTACATGATAAATTCAATCTGTATAAAGATGAAATTTATTACGGTTTTACATATATATATATATATATATGTGTATTTTTGAAATAGTTAATTTTACTTGTACTGCGATGACAAGACTAACAGGATGTTATAGTTAATAAATAAATGAATAAATAAATAAATAAATACTCTTTACATTAGCTTCACTTGTGCGTGAGTATGTGAGCTGGGAATTTCACTTATACTGTTATCTACAGTCGTTTATGAGAATAATACTGTATAGTCCAATGTACCAAATAACGCCTAAAACAATTACCGCATAAGTTCTTCGCGCAAATAATAAACAGCATAAATCCAATGTAAAAAAAATTGCATATATAAATAAATAAACCGAAAATTGCAGAAATCAAAAATGGAGTTACTGAAAACTCGCATAATTCAAATATCCAGAATGACTCAACGATCGCATAAATCAAAAATCGTAATAATCGAAAGGTGCAAAAGATCAAAAATGGAATTTCTCAAAACATGCATAAATGAAATACCGAATTACTCAACGATTGCATAAAATTTAATTCGCATAAATCGAAACAAGCTGAAAACAAAAATGTACTTTTTTTTGCTTGTATAATGTATATAACGTATGTACAGTATGTACATACAGTATATCTGTATATGACAACAGGGTATATAAAAAGCATGCTTAAGAAGTATTTTAATGTACCGTGCTTGTTATAGATTAATTTTATCATGTATGGAATAGGAGTTAACAAAAATTCAAAACTGCACAAGGATTCTATGATCACCCTTTATAAAAACATTACGTATTTTAAAATCGTTTAAGTTCAATTTCACATTTGGTACCATTTTTTTGGTTAAAAAAACAAAAACAAAAATAATAAAACGCTGACAGGGTACATTTTATTTTTATTTTTGAATTTTTTTTGTACCTCAATTTTTGTTGATAAAATTATTGGGTGAACTAATAGCATTTTGCTTCGCTGCATTGCTAAGCTAAAAGCTCCCCGGTGATGCTTCGTTGCAAAGCTTAATTCGCGTTAAATTTATTAGACGTTAAGTAAAGCAGCAGTTATTAGCGTCAAAATGTATAAATTAAAAAAAAAGGTAATGATTTTGTTTAGTAGCCAATTAGTACATCTAAATATTGAACGTTTACTAAATTTGATTCTAAGCCTATTTTTGGTGATTATTAGCAATTTTCACTTCATTTCACTCGAGAAAAATGGAAATCAGAGTTTTAAAGTAGATGATTAATAAAAAAATCATGAATTAGAATATACTACTAATTAAAATTTGTTAACGCATTTTTTTAATATTAAAATGGAATGCTGATTTTGTTTAAAACAGTATGAGTGGAGAATGAAAATGTATATTAGTTTGAGTACAATTATTTCGATATGTTGAATATAATTAAATTTGTTACCGTAACAACAAAATATTATATTTTTATATATGGTTATTGTTGCATTGAAAATTAAGTTCAAATGGAAAATTGGGAATGTGTGGTTGAAAATAATGTTTTTTATTAAGTACAAGTAGATTGAAATACAGTGGATTTCAATTTAAAAAATAAAATTTAGTTATTTTTTTGTTAACATGTAAATAGTAATTACATAATCTAAAGTTTTTACAAATATTTTTCAATCAATATGAGAATGTTTTTTAATTAAAGTGAAAACAATAGTGGAATACAGATGACGTTTCATATATACGTTTAATTTGAAAATTCACTTTATTTGTTAATACTATAATGAATTATGACTATAAACTATTTTTTAAATGAATAGTTCATATTTAAATGGGAAATATGAGACTTTTTTTATTCAAATAAAGAAAAAATCGTAGATTACAGATGGCTTTTCATAGATACGTATGGCGTGCCATAAGTGGAAAAAATCAATAGCGTAGCTTAGCATATAGCAAGTTAAGCCAATTCCAACCGAGCCCCTGGCAAGCAAAGCAAACTAGACAGTGTAGTGGTGGTAGTAGTAGTAAGCCACAAACTACTGTCAATTTGAAAACTAATAAATGGCGACCATCCAAGTTGTGTCACCAGGTGGGAAAAGCCTATCAATAGAAGGTGTGATAAGAAGAAGAAAAAAACAACAACGTTGTTGCTGTGTTGAAAGTCTTAGTTTGCAAGATTCATGAAGTAGGAAGTTAGAGGCTAGGAATAAAATAAAAGTGGAATAAAATTTGGAAAGGGGAGCGATAAAGGGGTTGGTGAAAGTTTGATCAAGTGTCATTAAGAGTGAAAGTGAAGCGAGTGGCAAAGATGCTTTTAACCTTAAAGTTGTGAATCATCAATGATGCAAAGTGGTCGTTGTTGATTAGTGAGAAGAAACGTCTTGTTCTTTTAAGAGGAGTTGGATTAAAGAACGAAATACACAAAGTGGGATTGTCATTTTTAATTTTTGTAAAAGTTTTATGGATGTTTGAGTAAGAAATTAATTTTACTAATTAGCCAAAATTATTTGTGAAGAATTCTACATTCTAATTCAGTGAAAACTGGTTGGCAAGAAGCTGACGATACAGTTATTATAATCACAGATAACGTTATCAATCGGATACTCTTTTATCATAACCAGTCGGACCAAAACCACTGTTTAATGTGTTATATCCATTGTTTAACATTATCAGCCGGTTATTGTTATCAAAAACCACTAGTCTCAAAGTGATCGTAATAACTGGATTCCACTGTCTTTGGTTTTACTACCTATAATGAAAGTTTAGATTTTTAAAATCTTGTTTTTAGAAATGTTTTAAGCGGGTTTTTCACTGTTATTTGTGTCGATTCAAGGTTTGGTTTAGAATGGTAACGAATTTATTACAAAAATTGATATTTCTTTAAGTTTGGTTTTTAAACTTTGTTTTTTACCTAAATGCCAATTGACTGTTGTCATACTTGCAGTAGTGTACTTGAATTATACAGTAGTTTGTACAACTTGTTGTTTTTCTTCTTATTTCAGAGGCGATATTTCTATTCATGTGATCGATGAAGATTGCTACGAGAAAGATATTCTTTTCTTCGTGGAATTAGGAGAACCGAAACAGCTCAAAGGTAAAACGAATACATTTTCTGGTTTACGTGGTTTGCGAAAAACAAATTAAAAATTAGAATTTATTTTTTCACTAATCCGATTATACTTGAGTGAAATTGCATTCGTGTGAAACGGTGTGAAATTTCCAAATTTAATTTTATAGCACTTTTTTAGAAAATAAATAAATAAAATGCTTCTATTTTTATTATGGATGACAATATTTTCTATTTTTTTCTTGAAACATTAAAAAATATAACGAAACAAGTTGAATCTAAATGATACGTTTCGCATGTTTAGAAGCCATGGGTCGCTAATGTTGAATCATATAACTTGTGAGTTGGCGAAGTCGATAATAATAAATCGCGAACGTGGAAGGAATATACTAATTAGCGTGACATTTTCCATTGTGATGGAATGCATTTCTCGTCGAGACTTTTAATGAGAGTGGAACACTTCAAAGATTGGACTTTCTTATGAACGGTCATAAATTTCGAGTTTTCTTTAGAAAAAGCATCGACTTAAATGGAAACTCATCAACTAAAGAGGGTTATGTCATTCGATGCCATTTGCCATCATTAAGAAACGAGGTTTCGGATTTCTGAGAGCTTATTATGATACTTCGTGATATATTGATACCTTGCTTTCAATACATTGAAAGCTTTCAACTTTTATTTTTTTATGTCAAGGTGAAGTTATAAATTATTTGGATCATCGAAGGAGGAACGTTTTAGTAAATTAACGAAGCGAAATTAAAGTGCTCTTCTGGGTTATAATGTTTACCGACATTCACGAGTGTAATTAAGCGTTAATTATACATTTCCCTTGGTGTTGTTGTTGTTGTTTAGTTAACTTAGCGGATAGATTTTTCGTTAGACTGGTTGTTACCTTTTAAAAAGTGATTTAAATTGTGAAAAAGTATGTTTGTAACTGATATTAGGTTTGTTTAAAACATTTCCCATAGTTCTCATGTTGGAAATCGACAGAAGGCTATAACTTTACGTTAATAATAACTAATAATTTTTTTAATGTATTTTTATTTCATATGTATTATATATAAATTCAAGAAATATTTTTATTTTCTAGTAAATTTAAAATTAATGTACACAAGCATAACTTCTTCATTTTAATATGAATTAAAATAAACAGTTTAAAAACTTTGCGTTTAACGTGGGTTTAGTTGTGTTGATTACCACAAGATGGTGCGATCAGTAGCACCCATCTTTTGGCAAATTTTGTAATTATATTTTTAAGAGCTCGTAAATAATGCTGGGATTAATAATCAGTAATTAACAATAAATTACAAAAAATAAAATAAACACGTATGAAAAGTAGAAAATACGTTGGTTGGTTGTAAATGTTCACGACAAGATTAATTAGAAGATTATTGGTAAAATTTGTAACTTTTAAAACTCAAACTTCCCTCACTCTTTTTTCATATAAAAATGCGAAGGAATTTAAAAAATATGAATATAAAAAATGTATTGTTTTTTTATGTTTAAATTGTTTGCATTTTTAAAAGTAATTTGTATATTTAGACGGGGATACGGACTCCGGAACGGGAGCCGAAGATTATGGCAATAACCAGACGGAGTTGTCCGATGAAGATAGGATTGCTATGCTCGGACGACCGCGTCTGGGAGATTTGACCAGAACGCAGATACGCATTAAGGAAAACAAAGAATTTAAAGTAAGAAAATAATAGCGTAAGCCTCGAGTGAGTACTCTTACAACAATTGTTGTCTATTTGTTTGTTTTAAAAAACTACATAAAACAAACCTATTCTACACAGTATACTGGGGCCCAATACTCGTCACTTCGATGATTTCGAATTTCATCGATTTCACATTGGCAATGCAATCATTGCTTGATGCCCAATGGAGTAAACTATAACGGACGTTTTTTCCACATGACCATCGAAGTGACAAGTTACAGATCCCTTTTTTTTTTAAAGAAAATTCCATATCTTGAGTGTTAACTATTTATTTTCAATGTTTAAACCGAATATTTGTTTTTATTAAAATCTTGTGCAGCGATTCTTTACTTCTAAACTGAAAAAAAAAAATTGGTGCTTTTTGATTTAACGTGCGACCACCCTGGTGGACAAGTAGCTAGCCCCATCCTATCAATGGACGGCATAATCAATAAACTAAAATTTCAAAGAATTTTAATAAAAACCGGGTAAAATTTAGTTAAACAAAATCGTAAATAGTTCATTAAAATGTATACTTAATGAAATTTATGTATTTTTATTTATTTTATTTTACTTGAAACAATCCAAATGGATCAATAGTATTTACAAGAATACAAAAACATCAAAATCGTGTAAAACGTGATCAAACGTGAAATCGTTTGATGACATGAAAAACGTGATGTTTTTCACGTCATCAAAATCGTGCACTGATTTATCAATCAGTGCGGAATTTTTTCAGAATTTTTCTTATTTGTAATGTTTCCATCCATAAGCTTGTAGGCCTATTGGAAAACATTCATTGATATTAAACTATTATTTTTATAGAATACGGTAGACAAATTGATAAAAAAAGCTAACGTTTCCTTCATGGTCGGAACGTCGTCATGGAAGGAGCAATTTATGGAGGCCCTCACGGTCAGCGCTGGTAAGTTGTCATTTTTTTTATTGGCTCATGTGGTTTAATGGTTTACACACGCCTGGCGCGCTGGCTGAACTAAACGATAATCATGCGCATGCCCTTCAGCTGTTGAATGAATGACTCTTTCTGGAATGGATGCTTTCTTCACCGTTGTGCGAGAAGTTCACTTGGCTGTGAATCACACTCAGTAGAATTTGCTTATATATTACTTTGTTGCTTACAAAATAAACATTTTTTTTTTAAAAAGATTGAGTTACAAATGTTTTATTTATCTACATTAATTTTTTTAATGTGAAATTTGACGACCATGTGGTGTTTCTCACGCTTTTAAGCTGAGTGAAGAATAAAATTTCAGTAGATTAATTTTTCAAGATAAATAGTGGTAATGTAAGTGCTTAGAACACCCTGTATGAATATACACCACCGTAAGGTGTATCGTAAAATATATTATAGCATAGAAACATCATTAGATGTAAATTACGGTTGGTAAAATTAGTAGATTGTTGAAAAAACCTGTTTTAATTAAATGGATACCAGCTTTCTGAAATGAAATTTGGGTTTGTTTGTTTTTATTGTAAGGCAATCGTTTTAATAGGCTGTTGGTTTCAAACCAAAGTTATTTAATTCCAAAAGTTGGTCGATCGAGGATCAATAGCAAAAGCAGTGAAATTAATTAATTAGTACAAGTGGATTATATTGGCACTCCATTACACGCCCTTTCCAAGCTTCGTGTACGTTAGCTATGCAAAAGCTAAATTTAATTACAATTTAAAGTGCTTATAATGGACTTTGCTATTTGATACGGTAGCTTTCACTACTCGTATTACGGGCAACACTATACCGTATACGTATACGTATACAGTATCCATATTTTTATTTACCAAAAAAAAAGAAGATAATTATAATTTCATTATCTGTGAGAAGTGAGAAAAAGAGAGTGAGAACATTGTTCGGTAGTTTGACGGTCAATGGCGTGCGACTAATTGCACGCTGGGAAATTTTCTTCCTTGAAAAACCTTTACAAAAACCGCCTATTGCCGCTCTCGAAGGCTATTTACCACTACTGTCGACCAGGTGAATGACCACTAGTACCGGTACTAGAAAAAGGGGGAAAAAAAACTTTTCTTCTCCAAATCGATGAGAGACCTTTCATCACGGTCACGTGATTATGATGATGATAATCGAGTCACGAAGTCTGAGATGATGATAATAAGTACGAATGAGTTTGCTGTGCTCATCACCACTAGCTTTATTTGTCGCTGTATGACTTGACATCTATTGTTTTTACATCGAATTGACACTTAATAACCGAATGGTGTGTGTTTCTGTGTGATTGAGTGTTTCTGATGAAAGATGCATGGTGTCATTTTTTTTATTCGTGGTTTTTTTTTTGTTACTCATGATTTTTTTTTATTTTTAAGTTTTGTACGTAAAATATATCCAACATTGCGTGATGACTAAATGTATATTGCAATATTTTTCGGTGACACGTCGAATTATGGATTTAAGATGTGTGAAAATGATGATTCATAGTGTGATTTTTTTTTTTTTATCAAAGAAACGTTCTGAGTGATTCATTTCATTTAGAGTTGGTGGTATTTTATATTTTTAGTTGCAATAATTTACTTTAATCGACGAGAATTGCATCTTTCTGTCGATATTTTAGCACTTTAGTAAAAAGTTGTAGTGAGGCAATTACCGACGTTGTTATTAGAGTTGATTGAGGTATTCGCAACCATAGTGCAACTTGCTATCGAATACAGTTGTAGTTGCTTTGACAAAATGTGGTTCTGAAAAATGTACATTATTTTTCAAACATGAAGTCTCGACTTATACTTTAGTTTTCTACGTAAAAATATTTTGTGGTCGAGATTTTGCGTTAAAGAAATCCAAAAAATGGTCCCTTTAATCTGTCTTAGAAATACGGAGGCTTAAAAGTGATCCCATTTTTATTTTAAAAAATATGATTAATGATCTAATTTCGTTATCAAGCGTGAAAATCTCGATTCTTCATGTATTATCTTCTCTGGTTTAAGGTAGAGATTTTTAAAGTTGAAATTTTGCGTTGGTTGTACAAGAAAAAATAAAAGCTGTTTTTTGCTTGCTACAAATGAATACAGTAGCTTAGAAGTAACTTACAAACTTTAACAAAGTATTTATAATATAAATTATCTCTTCAACGTGAACTCTCGACTTTCATTTCGTACCACATTTCTTAGAGAGTGAAATCTTTTGGTCGAGATTTCTCGTTTGTAACAACAAAAGTAAAGTACCTTACAGACAAATGTTTCTTGTGAGCTACCTTAGAAATACGGAAGCTCAAAAGCGTCCCTCAAACTTTTTTTTTGTATTTTTTTTTTTGAAATTTTTTCATTTGGTGGAATAGTGGAAATTTTTTGTTCGTTTTGGTGCCCTGATGAACTTCTCTTTTTCTGCTAATGGTTGACCCCCTCTCTTGCAGACTGCGCCCAAGGAGGTGAGGGGGAGCTGGTGTGTCCTGTTCTGGGTTTGTAGCCCCAGCTGCATCCGCCCGTTGTTCTTTCTTTGCGACTGACTCGTTTGCCCACTTTTATAGCTCACTGCAGATCTTTTCACTCGCAGATCTTTTTTTTTCTCATTCTTTGAGATCAATACACTAAGTCCAGAAGGTCTTGAAATACTTTTAAAAAAGACCCAATGGGTGCCCATTGTCTCGGAAATGACTATTCACTTCCTAAAATGGTATTTTAGGAACTTTTGTTGCTGGATAGCAACCCTAGAAAAAGGTGTTTTGAGGGATATCGTATGAATCGATTGATTGGATTATTTTGAAAGCGATTTTGGGACTGAATAGTTCTATTGTGCAAAAAAAGATCCGCAAATCCAAGAAACTATTGTTGTAACAGTAAATGTCTTGCATTGAGATGAACTGTTTGACGTTGACATCCGTGATATGATATCCAACAAATGGACGTAAATGCTATATATTTTAGTATTTACAAAAACAAAATCGGCAAAGTAACGTTTATTATTTTTTACGACACCGTCACTAGTCTTTGAAGGAAGCGCAAATTTAATAGAAGATCAAAATTGGCACCTACTTCAAAGTCAGACGAAACATGTAAGGTACCAGATGGAATTAAAATATCTATACACGTAACTGAAACTTCGTTATTATTGGCAACATTATTATCTGACACAAAATGCTGATTTTGATGTCATATTATCGTTTTTTATTTTGAATTGTCAGTCGAATTGGAGAGAACAACGTTTCTTAGGCCATTTCCATCCAAATCAATTCAGACTCCAAAAATGAACGGGAGTTTCTGAAACGATGTACAGATGGAAATTTGTGATTGGCGGAAGCATTCCCCTTTATAGTAGGCATTTCTACCACCACATGTTAGAGTAGGCAAAGTAGTAAGCAGCATATGTAGACACCCTAGGTGTGTGATTTAGGCAAAGTGTAGCTTTTTAGTATTGCATGAAGTATTTTCCTCGTTTTTCTTTTACGCTTTTGTAACTTTGTTTTTCTTCTGTTCGTCCATTTACATGATCATGAAGTACATTTTTAAGAAAAAAAAACTATGGCACGCCATCAGTATCCAAAACATTTTCCTCATCCACACATCTGCTTGTATGATCATGTTTCATTTGGATACTGTTGTTTCATTTTTGTGAATTTTTTTGTAAGTGCGTACAGTATATGATATTATCTGGAAAAAATTGCGATTAATATACTACATTTTTTAAAAAAATTCATAAAACAGTTAAAAATCGGATAGGCTACATTATGTGTTTTGACGTTGATGGTTATATATAGTATGGAGAGCCAAAGACGTCAACCATTATGGAATGTTTTAATAATGACCGCAGTTAAAAACGAAAGAGCACATAATAATCATTGGAATAACATCAACAAACAAAACATTAACAAAGGCCGGGCCTAAATTTATTGTAGTTGGATTAGCCAAAATGGGTTTGGTTCGTTTTTAAATGTCCCGTATGACCGCAAACGACCATTTCACAAATACTGGTTTCAATGTCATTTTCTATTGATCCAAGTCGTTAGTAGATGTCGCTTCCTTTTTTTTCCATCGATTTTGTAGTAAACCCCTCCAATGACTTGCCCAAATACGAGATAAAAAAAGCAAACAGATCTTTAGATAAAAACCATTTTCAACCTAGTTGCTGATTCTTGAGAAACGTCTGAGTTGTCGTTTTGAGGTTTACTTGGCTTTGCACTTAAACTGCAACTTTTATAGAATGAATTGCCAGTTTTTAAGATTTGCTGAAACATCAGCACTTTTGACATCTATTGCTAGATTAGTATGGGCAACTGCAAACATCGCACGGTATAATGATTAACGTTAAATTAACCGTAAAAATGTATCAACCCGCTGAAAATGATCAACTTAGAACGTTAAGTAGAAATTAAAATTTAAACTTTTTTTAATTTTTATTGTTAGCTTAGTATGGGCAATAAACGACGTCAAAAATTGTATACTTAACGTAACGCACAAATAATGGAAAGTGAGTAATTTTCATTTCCGTTTTTTTATTCATGTATAAATGTTAACAACAAAGGATTTAAAATGGTTCACATAAAAATAATATAAACAAATAAAACTCAGCAACACTTAATAGATTCAGCTTTAAAAGTTGCAAAAACTAAAGAAGCAGTTTTGAAGCTGATGGATAACATACTATGAACAACAAATGACGTCCAAAATTACTCTATGTTTATGAACAAGAAACACCAACATCAAACACACATATGACTAATACAAATGGTATGTACAAAATATATTTATATACAAATAAACAAAAATATTTTCAATCATATAATTGTGTTCATTCTCAAACTGGAGTGGATACTGATGGTACGATTCCCTAACAAGAAAATAATTTTACATCTCGGCATATTGGTAACATACTGTGTACCAATAAATTGAATGGAAAAGAAATGACAATTTAAAAAAACAAACAAACATGAAAACAAAAACCATGATTTCATCAATGTGTGGTTGATGAGAATGAAGTGAATACTGATACTTTTAACAAAAGAATGCATATTTTTTTGTGCATGTTTCCGCATGTCGTTGGTGTGAGTTGATGTTGTATACATACATAGTGTGTAAATATATATATAAAAAAAACCTGTTTATCACATTTATTGACGAGATGTTTCTGAATAGCTTTCAAAAATATTGTATCATTATGCAAAATCAATGATTTTCTTTGTATAACCTGTTTACTTGCAACTTGTAACAGATTTTTTAAAAAGTATTTATTATGTACGTTAAAAATTAGGTTGTAAAAAAAATATACATTTATTTTTTTTTTGCAAAAGTTTTGCATTTTTCATTTTTAAAATGATTTTTATCATTCGAACAAGATAAAATTTAAAAATGTCTTCTTGATTTGTTCCTTATATTGTTCAGAGTATCACTTTTGCAAAGCAGCGCAGAAACATCTTGTGTATAGAATCATTATTTAAAACTGCCTTCTTTGTAAATTTTATATGTGAATATAAACACATATATAATTATCGATTTCGATAATGGTACAGTATACTACGAAAATGTCAATATAGTTGTCCCCTATTTATTTTTTTTTTCTTTTGCATTTGATACCGTGACATTTGCGATATTGAATTCTTTTATTTTTTATTTATTTGTTTATTTATTTTTGTAGTTCAGTTTAGTTTTGTAACCATGATAGCAACATGAGGCAAAAATCTGTTATAAATAACGTGTAATTAAAGTGCTTGGATCGATGACTGTATTGATATATACTGGCTAGCTAATTCTGTAAATGAAAAGTTTATTTTCTGATGAAATTGGAACAAACAAGGCAGTTCTTTAAGTGATAAATGTACAATTTTGGAAAGAAATTGGTAAAAGACATTGAAATGTCCACTTCTTTTGAAATGACATATCCATGTCATTAATCAATTTTCTGGTGGTTTTATTGAAATATAATTATTGACTGTTAGTTTAAAGCTAATGAAATGACAAGACAGCAAAACATATTATCTTTGTATATTCCAATGTTTGTGGAACCCATTCATTTTAACCTTTTGAACTTAATTGGTGAAATGTGCTGAATGGACATTTGCATTTCATTAAAACCATGAACAGCTGGTGTCATTCTTCTTCTTCAGGAAATGAATATTATTTTAAGATTAAAAACAATTCCTCCATCCTTTTGTTGCTTTGTATGATTTTTCTTTTACAAGTGAACTATTTGGAAATGTCTTAAGAAACAAAGACTTTGCACAAGTTTGGTCTCCTTTAAAATTAGCACGAATTTTATCCCTATTAACTTTCATAAACAAATTTCACTCATTTAGCAAAAAAAGTAAAAAACTTACTAGTACTATTTGAGAAGATATCGATGCAAATTTTTGCGATATCGATCGAATTCATTTCCCAAATCGAGTTTGGTGGTCCAATTCGACAGAGTATAATTGCTGTTCCTTGTTCAATCTAATTGGTCAATTCCCCCCTCTGCCTAATGGTATAGTAAGTAGTATTAGATGGGTTTTTGTGGGGATTTTTTTCTTCTTGTTCTCTTTTTGCTAATGTCTCTTATCTGTAGGAGACGACGATGCCGACGACGAAGGAGACGGAGAGGAAAAGCTACCCTCATGTGGCGATTACGTCATGCATTTTCTCACCATCTTCTGGAAGGTTATATTTGCGTTTGTGCCGCCCACAGGTAGGAATATATACCAACACAGTTGTATTTCGTACAACTGTATTTGTTACTTTTATAGTACAGCTTTACTGTCTTTTTACTCCAGAATGCTATACGAAGCAGCTGTGTGCTCTGTTTCTTAAGGGGTTTGGTAGCATTGAACGATTAATTGGTATTTACTACAAATTCAAGTATTCTGAAAATATAGATTTTACTGAATAATCATTTATTGTAGTTACCAATAATAATTACTATTATTGGTGTGAGCAATAAGAAATGTTAAATTTAGAACTTTATTTTTTACAAATTTTATCGATCTTTTTTATATCGGTGTTAAAAATAAGGAAGGTTGACCCAGCAAAACTTAGTAAAGGGTTCGGTCATTTCTCATAAAGTTCAACAAGGGGCTTGTCTGCATCCCCTCTAGCACCCATTTGTATATAAATCATAAATCTAAAAAACGTAGACATTTGTAAAGGACAATAAGGCCTGCAGCAAACTATGCGATCAAACTATTTGATGAGTGCGATGAATATTAGGAACATCTTCTTGGTCAATACGCACTGGCGACAGAAAAGTTGGTTTTTGATATCAACTTTTATGTCGCTCACATTCATTCGCAAGGGGGCGTTCCTAACATTTCTGTTGCATTCGGCTCATATTTTGATCGCATAATTTGCTACGGGCCTAAAAGAGAAAGTAGGCAAAGATTTTTTTACAAGACATAACTATTTTTTTTTATTTAAACGTTATTATTCGGAATTTTATTTTATTGTTTTGAACCATTTTTATGATTTTTAGAATTAAGTTTTACGTCATTAAAAAGATTTTTAAATTCAAAATTAAATAAATTTATGGTGAACCTTGTAAATAAAATTGTTACACTCACGTTGTTTTGGCGTACCCGATTATCATTACTACTATACAAAACGGGGAAAAAAGACAGAAAGTAGAACAATCTGAGTTTTTAGTTATAGTCACAGTAATATACACGATATATATTAAAAAAAAAAGCACAATATTTTATTTGTTTATGCCCCTGTAAATCACATAGTTAACTAACCATAGTAACGTGTAGAAATCACTGTGGTTTTTTTCAGTTGGATTGCTGCTTCCCCATAATACTTTATCCATATATATTGTAGATGTCGTATGATATATATGGTAACATAATTTTTTTATTGTTTCAGTATGTCCTGCAGTGTCCTGAGTATATAGTTTTATAATTGACATGTGTGTAGTTTGTACACTTAACATAAGTAGTGGTGTATATTATTTCTAGTCACGAGAAGCACCCCCTACAATAGATGACCATGCTGATGCGTTCACTGCAATGTTTGTTTTGTTGTATGTTTTATTCGTATCATTGTATCTAACAGCTAACATTTTTTTTCCATGAATGCTCGTTTATGTAGCATGGATGATATTCTCCGTGTTTATAGATGGAATAGTTAAATAGCGTGTGAATGAACCTATAAAATGCACACTCACTCGATTGATTCCCTCACCTGAACACGTGTATTACTTTCACGAGTGATACATACCAAATTTTTGTTACACTGCTCACATCCTTTCATAATTGTAGATATCTACTAATTCTTTTAGTTCTTATTAGTTTAGCGTTTTATTAATAACAGCAACTTGAGTAAGAGAATAACGTGAACCTCATTTAAATCAATGGTATTCGCTAAGGAGCTTGAGCGGTGGTTGCTGTGTCGTTGACTTTACTTTCTGTTTAAAATTGGGGAACATTAATTTGTTATCAACTGTACAATTTTAATGGGGTTTAAGCAAGAATAATAATTAGTAATCGAACAACGGAATCATAAGTTTGAAAAACAAGTGAGGGTCGTAACAAACTATGCAATCGAAATATGAGCCGAGTGCGACAAACATGTTAGGAACGCCCCCTCGCCAATGAGCGTGGGCGACAGAAAAGTTGGTTTCTGTTGTCCAACTTTTGTGTCATTCACGCTCATTGTCCAGGGGGCGTTCCTAACATTTCTGTCGCACTCGACTCATATTTCGATTGCATGGATTGTTACGGGCCTAAGGATAATTGTATTTTTGGAACGCCTAATGTCGATGTTAGCGTGTAAGCAGATTAAGATAACACGACACAATAATTGTTATTGATGATGATAGTGTAATTTTGGATAGCAAAACTAAATGATATGCTCTAATTATTTTAGTGAAAAAATTAGTTCTGAAGCATTTCTTATAATTTTATTTAATATATTTTTTTTTAAAAAGTGCTATTGTAAGAAAAAAAAATCAATTATAAGAAAAAAAATTCCAACATACTCTGAAATCCGTTCATTCTAACAGTTCCCATTTTCCATCCATGTCCCCTGTCTTTCTTCCATCAACTAATCTGGTTCTGTGGATGTTGATCATCGTGTGGCAGATTACCTGAGCGGCTGGATGTGCTTCGTCGTCTCCATCCTAGGCATTGGAATGCTCACTGCCCTCATCGGGGATCTGGCATCGCAATTCGGTTGCACCGTCGGTCTCCCTGACAGTGTCACAGCCATCAGTTTCGTGGCATTGGGTACCAGCGTACCAGGTAATTGAGTGCCTACATCTCCTAACAGACCTTCACTCCCCTTGCCCAAAACTGATTGGAAAGCTTTTTCGTCTCTTGTAGGCTAGTAAACGCCACCGACTTGGATCAACGACCCACTGCGCGCTATTTCTCGCATTTCATGGGACAAATTCATTTATGTCGATACTTTGTTTAGTGAACGGTTTGTCCCATGAACGCTGACATACGCACGGCCCCTGAGGAACCGCTCCTCGATCGACAGTGGTCTGACTAACATTGCACTTTTGTAATTGTAGACTATTTCAAAGGATGGGCATGCTTCGTGGTGTCTATCCTTCTCATTGGCGCTCTCACGGGCGTCATTGGTGATGTTGCCTCAGCTTTTGGTTGTACCGTTGGGCTGAAGGACCCGGTGACTGCAGTAGCATTCGTCGCGCTTGGCACCAGCGTCCCAGGTAGTTTTGATCTCGGTTGGCACGTTCCGTCACTTGACGATGGTGATGGCTGCAGTGGTGAACCTTGCATGAAACATATTTATCTGTTGTGTCTCTTCCTATCGCATGTTGAGTTCGTCGGGAAATATCTTTCGTGCAATGGCAACGTGGCTCATCTAAAGGGTTGTTTTAATCATGCTTGAACAGATGACTGAATCTGTCCGTCGATGCTGATTCATAAGAGGCGGAGGGTAAACAGTACGATTAAAGCATGGGTTATTAATTTTTATTTATTTCAAAGGTAGCCTGGTGGGAGCAGCATTATGCGATGTGCACAATGCGGAAACTATTAAAATTTTATCAGGGGTCAGATTTCATCGTATCTCTATTGATTTATTGTGTTGTCACTAAATATGTTGCTTAGTAATGCTGAAGGATGCTGAATATTGATTCTGTTATACAGGGTGTAACAAAATCTTAGACAGGAACTACTTTTAAACATTTGTGTCAAGTTGATTAAACAGAATTGTTTCTATTTTGATCTGTACTTGATGCCAAAAAAAAACAACAACATTGACATTGTTTCTATATTTGAATAATTTGATTAGTAAGCCTACTATGAAGTAAATATTTATTGGTTTTTAATGTCATGACTACAAAGAATGTTTTTAATTTATCATGTTTTGCAACTAGGAAGCAGATGTATGGTGAAGAAATCCAAGCATTAATTTGAAACCAGGCAACCATCAGACATGTCGCTTCATTTATGTATGAATGACAATTGATTCATGCGCAGATCATAAAGTTTTCCTTTTAAAATATAAAATTTTAAATTCAGCAGCAATACTTTTATTTTGTTACACTTTGTGTACTGCTTAGTAATGTTGCACGGGTGGTTCTTGAGGCTCATAGGTGACTTCAATTATGTTGTTCTGAAGTTCATATTGGTGATATTTGTGATTGCTTTTCTTAAATCTATATGGAAATTATGATGTTTTTAACTATGAAACGTGTCTTTATATAAAAAACAGTTAGCTTTGGTTTTATTGAATGCCATACGTTGATACCCTGCTCTTATGGTGGATTAGGTTTCAGATCCCTGCAAAAAAGCAAAACATAACCTATTTTCATGTGCGAATGTAAAAAGTCTGATACCATGCTTACGTATCAAATGTTACGTACGCAATAGAACTAAGTGGAAAAATAACAAAACTAAAGCAATCAATACCGTTTACCATACACGCTCAGATGCCAAAAATCGCCCAAGTAGCAGGACAAGCACCAAGTAGAATTAATATGAACATAATTGAAAGCCTGCGTATTAACAGGTACTTTTTACCTTACCAGGTACTACTGGTACTTTTTAAAGAACTTAGAGACTTGATAATTCAAACATCGAACGACCATGTTTTCGGTATTATACCAGGCAGACCAACTCAATATCTGGCATTCACACTTTACGATCAATTCATTAATAA
>JAQIWH010003114.1:0-21289 GCA_034695005.1 Cryptops parisi | reverse complement strand
AACGTCATGTAGGTACTGCTTGAAAAAAGTCGTAATAATGTTGTTCTTGATTGAAGAGCAGCATCAAGTGGTAGCAACGCACATGCTACTATTGATTTTTATTTCGAAACTTGGATAGTAGTTTAAATATTGATTCGAACACCGTGTTAGGGGTTTAGTTATGTATGTATGTATGTTTTATTTTTTTTTACTAAGTCTTAACATGTCCCTTGAGTTTATCACCATCAGTAATGAAGGGATGATGAACTTTAATCCCTTTTTCACTGTCAAACTACACCCCGTATAGCAGCTGATCTAACTTTAATGCGAGATTAATGGATTGTTGATACTGCAGTAGTTGTGGGTGATTTTTTAGGTTAGACATGATTAAAAATTGACATTTTGTGCTGAAAATTCAATATTTGAATGTTTATGTAACGGCACTTCTAAATTTGTATGCATTTTGTTACATCCGTTGCTTTGTTACATGACACGTGTGTAATCATGAAAATTTGTGTTTTTTTTGTGTATATATAATCGAAATGGAAAAGTTTTTGTATGGTGAAAGAATGAATAGAAATCGATAATCCAACCTTGAAACTTTACATTTCAGATGGAAACGTAAAATTAAACAAGTACATTAAAAATGATTTTCAAGCGTACTCTTCATATACCCTGTCATATACTGTATACATAATGCACAAAAAAAACCTATTTTAGTTTCGATTTATGCGAACTAAAATTTATGCAATCTTTGAGTAATTCGATATTCAATTTATGCATGTTTTGAATAATTCCATTTTTAGTTTCTGCACGTTTCGGTTGATGCGAATTTTGAATTACGCGAATTTGAATTTATGCGATTGTTGAGAACTTAAATTTGTTCGACATTTGATTTATGCGAGTTTTGAGTAATTTAATTTTTGATTTATGCAATTTTTTATTCATTTATTTATTTATTTATATATGCGATTTTGTTTATATATATATACATTGGAGTTTTTCATTTATGTGAAGGACATGCGGTTCTCGTTTTATGCTTGGTACATTGGACTATACGGTATTCTCACAAACGATTGTAAATGGCAGTATACGTTAAATTTCCAGCTCACAAACTCACTCACGAGTGAAGCTAATATAATAGAGTATCAAAATGAAAATTATACGTTAAAGTAAACCATTATTGTTGTGTGTATAACAGATGGCGTTGTTTGGGTTTATAATGAATAATTTAATTATAACTAAATATACATGGGTGTGTTATCTTTTGAAGGCTTTTCTGGGAACCCTAATTTAAGAAGCATTGTAATTAGAATGTCACGTTTGTGTGTTCTTTTTTGTTTTGAACTAAAATATCCTCATTTCCAAGAAGGAAATTAACAATATTTTTGTTTTCTTTTTTGGTAATCAATCCTTTTTTTTTTGTATTTTGTGGTGGTGAAATGTCAAAGAAAAAAATATCGCATTTGAGGGTCGTCGTTTGCCAACGATTGATTCTCTCGGATGACAGTGAAACTGAAATGCATTTTCGAACCCAAGTTCGTTGCTCTTTAAGGTGAAAGAAAAGTGTGGCACGAAAGGGCAAAATCGAACGGTTTTCTTTTAAATAAAAAAAAATAAAATGTACTGTTATTTTTATTTTTATTTTGTTGATGTTGCATTTAGAAAATGACGAAGCAGTGTTTTGTTAGAAAGTCTCGGGGTGTTTTTGTGGAAAAGTCTAACTCAAACATACATTGTTTTGTTTGTTTTTTTGGTTTTTTCACAAACCAAGGACAGCTGTTGTTGTAAATTAAATAAATAAATAAATAAATAAATAAATAAATAAAAATACAATAATATACAAAATACAATTTTTGGTTACTTTGCAGTTTTTGACAAGTCTAAGGTTAGGATATTGTTTTTATTAAAGGTGAAATGTAACGAACCTAGGTAACGTCATAGTTTAAAAGCATCTTGTTCGATATTCGCCGACGTGTAAGTTATACAGGGTAAGTCAAAAAGTAGGGTTTTATCGAGATATTCGAAAGGCTGTTGAGTTTTGGATATAATAGCATCTTCATGGGGCTCGGTACAATGTTTTCGTTGACCTCGCATTGTTACTTTGGAAACTAAGAGTCGTATAATATTTAGAAAGTCGTAGGCAGTGTTCCATTTTGTCGGAACCCAGTTTTCTTTATTTCCAACAATGCAACCGAAATGAAACTTGAAAAAAGTAGACTCCCTAGAAGCTTGGGGCATATGCCATTTTCTGAAAAATCGTGGGAGAAGTTTTAAAACTTATTGGAAGTTTCGTGAATTCACCAATGTTGTTCGGGCGTCGAGAAAATGCAATTCAAAGGATCATGCGATCCAAAGGACTTTATGGCGATTTGTTAAAAATCTAGTAAGTAAATCAAGAGTGGTCAAATAATGAACGCCCTTGAAAAACCGATTTAATTTGGTCTTTAAACAAAGCATCAGATTAACAGTTGATGTTGAGAAATACAGAACATTGACTGTAAACTTATTTTTTCCCACCCTATACAACGCAGCCTACATTACATGCGTATATAAATTTTGTGTGAAAATCGTAAAAAATCATAGGTTGTATGTGAAAAATGGTTTTAAGCGAAAAAATGTTGTTTTAAAGTGGATTTTTAACTTGATTATCCTGTTGGGATGTTTTATTTTTTTTTTTAGACTAAATAAATTTTTACTTTAAAGCTGAAGATGTCTTAAGCGAGAATCGTCTTAAGAGTATTCTACCGATTCTACTTACGTGAATTTATTTAGAACTATTTTATTGTAACTGTTTTTGACAATTGAGTTGGTTTGTACTGTAAATTGAAAAAATGTAAAGTTACAAATGTTTTGGAATAAGCATAAAAAACATTTTTAAATTTTTGCCCTTTCATCTTGTCGGAAGTTCCAAAAAACACAGAGGAGAACACACACGTAACATTTTAAAATTCAGAAGCATTTTTTGTGTAATCTTTATATTCTAACAATTTTTTGGCACACTGAAATCACGTTTCTGGCGTCAAATGCTATCGATATTTTTTCCATCATTTTCTCGATAAGTAGGTTGGCTCTTTAAATGTAATCAAGTGGCACCAACTCTCTGGAGAGAATCACTAGTTTTCTGCTGGAGACTCCTTGGCGCCTGCGCAGCTTCTGCCAGCGTTTAATCATCATTGTCTTTTCCCTCAAAAAAAGAACATGTCTCATTGGTGTAGTTGAACGTGTGAAATACAATACCCTATTGCAGATGCATCGAATAAATCTAGATTCGAGTGACAGTTCTTTATTAAATATCATTAGTCACCCGTGCCTTTCGTTTTGTCTCAAGAAGAAATACATTCTTTCCAATCTAGAAATTTTCTATTTGATGTTCTCATCAAGTTGGACATTAAGTCATTGCA
Source organism: Cryptops parisi (assembly GCA_034695005.1). NCBI lineage: Eukaryota > Metazoa > Arthropoda > Chilopoda > Scolopendromorpha > Cryptopidae > Cryptops > Cryptops parisi. Next base: position 17,906 of record JAQIWH010003114.1, on the reverse strand, counting down.
TAAATATTAATTTACTTTATTTACATAATTATGAAATTCACTTATGAATGTATCTATTTTGTTATTATTACAAGCTTTTATTATTTTCTTTATATTAACTTCACTTGTGAGTGAGTGAGTTGTGAGTTTTCGTATAGAACAACAAGACGTCTCAATAGGTTTTGCTGAAATAAGGTGTCTATGGATTCGTTTTAGTCGCTCGAGTGACACTGACTATATGGCATCAATGAAAAACTAAATATAACGGATGCTATATATCCATTATTCTTCAAAATGGCTCGACAGATTTTGATGAGGTGTCTACGAATCCGTCTGTCTCACGAGTATCACTGCTATATGTTGTTAATTGAAAACCAATATGGCGGATGCTATATGCCAGTATATGAAGAGCATGTTTCAAAAAGTATTTTTAATGTACTTGTTTAACTTTCTTAAACGATATTCAAAACGTTTCAATGTTTCAAATCGTTGTCATTTTTAACCAGGTTCAGTGTGTCGTAGGGACTTGAAATTTGGTGCACAGATTAGTCTCGCGTGACAATTGAAAATTTTGAGGAATCACTGTCGTGTCAATTCGATGGACCACTACTATATGCCAATATATACGGAGTATGCTTAAATAGCATTTTTAATGTACAGTACTTGTTTTTTAAATTACTTGTTGTTTTCTAAGGAAAGTGCTCTGTTTGGAAACTACATTGTTTTGTGTGCAAGAAATTTGTACGCTGGGATTGGTCGTAAAACAAAATTGGACCAAGAATGGGTTGCTTTTTATTATTTACCCTTATCAAATTACTATTATGCTATCCCGTAATGTGATTTCTACAGCTTGTTAAGTAGAAGTGTAGTTGCATAATTCATGGGTATAAGGTTTGTTCTTGAGAAAAATTGGACTCGGCTCATATTGATTGGAGACACAAAACGTCAACTTGAAACTATAGTTGTGAGTTGGGTTAATGTCATGTAAAACCTTTTTTTTTAACCATCATAGATTTTTTTTTCAAGGCTACCTGAATTGAATTTTAAAATTTCGTTCATTGTTTTTTTTTTAGAATCTTAATAGAAGTAGACTCGTGTAAGATGTAGGGTCTCCTGTGAATTTTTGTTGTCTTTTTTTGGTTGCTAAAGTAGGGCCATTTAGGCAAAAAATGGTGGAAATTTCTCCCAAGATCGATTTGATCTTTTACTCTGATAAAAACATTAATTTCATGTCTGTTGTGGTTTGAAGATGGACTTACATGGGGGTTGCTAACGTTATCTGATCGTCGGTTAAAAATGTTTGAGAGAGTTGAAATTTTTGTTTTTGTTTTAAGAGTGTTTGTTAGTAGTTGCTAACGTAAGGTTATGTTTGATTTATGTGATGTGTTTTTAACCCAACTCATAGATGGTTAAAAGTTTGGGTTTTGTGTTTCTCACCAAGGTCGTATGTGCAATGCAGTAGATTGAAATTCTGTTGGCAATGTTGAAATTGTAGATTCTGCCAACTTAACAATGTGACATGAATGGGTTGATTTTTAGTTTGTTTTTTTTTCTTGGTAGAGTTAAGTTGATAAGGGACATTTGACATATTTATACAAATGCGTCTGTTTATATAAAAGTTTCACGAAAAGTTTTCCAGACACGTTATATAAAAAAAGATGTCCTTTTAATGTCATAGAATAAGTAACGAGCGTGGTTGTAAGAAAAGATTTTCAAGGACAATTTGGGTGTCAACACCACATTATAAATTTATTCTCTTTTTTATATTTTATGTATGTGAGTTATGGGAATGTTTTCAATTTCTATACTACTGAACTTTTTTTTTTACATATAGTGATTTTTATGTTCGGATGGAGCAATTTGTGCGTACCAAGTTTTTTATTCAATTAGCTTTACTGGATAGCTTAGTATTGCTGTGCAGTATAGTCAATGGGGAGGTTTTGCACGTCAAACTTTTTCAATCAAATTCCATCGATTCCAACTATTTTTATGACATCATACACTACCACACCCGGGAGCGTTACAGTGTCATTGTTGTGTGTTCGTTGTTTGACCGAAAGCACGAAAACGCACTCGGACGTGTGTGTGTGTTTGACGTCAGAAAAACACTTGGAAACAATGAAATTTGATTGAAAAAGTTTGACGTGTAACATGGGTCTAAAGCCTGGTCTGCACGTGACCTTTTGTCAGTTCTGTCTGCCAGACTGCACCAACAAAACGGTGTGGACGGCAAGTTTGAACAATTGCATGAACTAAATGAAATAGAAATCTTGATCTGTTAAACTGATCTCTTCAAGCCGGACTGACGACAAAAGGTTACGTGTGTAGACCAGACTTGAGGATTAACTTTAATTGTGTAAAATCTGTACACAATTATACACGCAGTTGTAAAGTTGACACCCTTATTATATATACACTATGCTTTACTACAATACTGTATATGTATACACATTTTAAAACTTACTGTTTATTTATGAACTATTGGTGTGATACTATAATTTTCACTCCAACACAGAACGTAAATTCTAAAACTCGGTTTAAATTTTCTAAGTCTAAATTTAAAGTGTAAATATTTTATGAATTGACAGTTGTTTCATAATTATATTTTCTGTGTATTATGATTTTATTTTTTATTATCTTATAATGTTTATCGACAGATGATAACGTTGTTAATAATTTAGTTACTAACGGTTTATCATTTTATGACATTGGTATCGATTCATTGCAACACACAGTTAGGCCTAATAATTTATCTTTTGTGATATTATTTCGGATAAACATTATCAGTTAATGATAAAAAATATATATATTTTAAATATTTGTTTATTTGCAATTTTTATATAGAATTTTTTAATGTAAGAGGGAGGGCTTTACTTAAATATTTAGTAACATCATTAATTAAATATATTTTTTTTGTAGCTTTTAATATTTTATAAATTTAACAATTTCACAACAGTTAATTTTATGATTAACATTTACGTTTTAAATACTTTTTATAAAATTAATATTTATTTATTTTTCATAGAATTTTTAATATCGGGGGGCATTTGGTATTGCTTCACTGCAACGCAATCAACTTCATAGAATTTCAGTTCTGTAACTTTTATATTTATATATTTATTGTAATTTTTATTTTTATAAATTTAATTTTATAATTTAGTTGATCACATTTTTAAAAATATTACTTAAGTTATTTTCTAAGAACTGCACAGTACTGTATATTTAAAATAACGAGGGCAGCATTAGTATTGCTTCACTGCAACACGCTGTCAATAGCCTTGTTATTTGTCCACTCGGTATATTTTTAATTTTAAAAAATAAGTTAAAACTATACAATTAGTAAAACATTACATAAAAGAAAATAACGTTTGAAAACATCTTTTATATAATGTTTATTGTGTCGAAACGATTCCAATTGTAAAACACGTTTTTATAATTTGTTGTTGTTTTTTGTAAATTGTTCTTTTAGGAACGACGAACTACGTCGTCATTGATCGATCAGCCACCTCGCGTTGAATCTCGCGCGTTACGCGACCGCAGTGCAGCATGAGGGAACTGAAGATGGCGGAACTGAAAATCGAGGCTCCGTTGGCCCAGTTCGAGAGCGAGGAGGAGTGGGTGGACTTTAACGATTTCCAGAGCTCGGAGGACATGGAAAACTCCAACAAAGATAACATCGCACCCACCGTGACAAAGACGACGACGACGGCGACCAAAACCAAGCTGAAAATCGGACCCGAAGCCAACGACAATGCCTTCGTCGACAACTTCAGCGAGAATTTCAGCGAAACCTTCTCGGGTTCGCTCGAGGACCTCGTCAACACCTTCGACGACAAGATCACCAAGTGTTTCTGCAATTACGACGAGAAAGTGGAAAAGTTTGCACCTGTCCAGGTTCGAACACAGGACGAAATAATGAACGAATGCCAGTAAGTAAACATTTTATTTCCACTCTATATAATTATTCTATTATAACCCCTCTCTATCTGTGCATTTGTTAATGATGCAAAGTGGGGGAATTTGGAAGCTGTCATCAGCTGATGCTGAGCGTAAAGTACCGTTTTGTATATATATACTATATTACAATTTTTATTTGAGATATCAAAGTGTGGTAAATGCATTTTATATATATTTTTAAACAAAATTCTACGATTTAATAGATTTTTATTATAATTTTTTTGTCGTGGATGTTCAACATTGACAGCCTGCTACAATGACATATACCATTGATCATTCCGTGTTATATACCACTTGACCAATATTGCTGAAACAAAATGGTAGAGACCCACAAGAGAGATGATCCACATTGGTGTTTTAATAGTTGAAAATTTCAATCTATTCTGCATAATCATCAAAATTGTTTTGATGATTATTTGTAAAACTTAATCCAAATGAAATACACGAAGTGGTCATATATTGCGCGTTAACAATAACACTAATTGCACCAATTTCGATGTCTTCCACTCTATCCGAATGGACAAATAAACGTCGCCTTATTACGCTTTTATTTCCGGTGATTAAGGTTGACCGCTCATAAACAACGCATTCGTATAAGATATGGATGTTGTATCACATTCTGGATTGAGATCTGGTTACCACGGACCCAGATGGTTACCATGCATCGTAATGGGTTTTCCACTTCATTTTAAATTGATTTGTGGGTTTTTTTCTATATTGTGAGTGATAAACGTTGACATTGCTACTAAAATGTGGCAGAGAAATTGAATTTAACGTTGTACCACTTGTCCAATTCCTAGAACAAGATGGGTAAGAGACAAGAGATGGTCACGATAGTGACAATGGTCACGATTGCTAATACAATGTGTGTATGTATACACAGTCATTGAATTCAATGTTTGCCCAATTGTTAGAACAAGATGGGAGAGACAAGACGATGGCCACAATATTTTGACAATATTCTTAGAATGTTGAAAAATCTAATTTTTTGCTAAATTAACACAATGAAATTTATTTATAAAATAGTTACAGTGCATAAAACACTAATTGCACCTATTTCAAAATGTACGAATTTCCATTCCATTCGAATGGACAGTAAATGTGTCATTCTCCCTATTGCGTTGTTGTTTCCTGTTATTAATTGCTGACCCGCTCTTGTAAACAAACGCATCCTCTTCTGCATTTATAAGATATAACTGTTTAAAATTTTATACTTAAACATTTTTCATCATATAGGCACTCGTTATATAGATAGATGATAATTTGGTTGTAATTTTGCAAGTGAATCAAGAGATAACTACACAGTTATACAGAGACTGAGTGCATGTTGGTGCGGTTTTCGAGAGCATTCAAAATTCAGTTGCTTTTATTTCATAAATACATATCAAGGATGTGGTACCACTTTACGCAGCTACAATGCTCATGAGTGTATTGCTAATTTGATTTATTTTAATGTGCGTACGTTTTTGCTCCCAACTGTAAATGTGTCATCTATCAGTTCCATCTTCCGACAGTTTTGCTATTACGGTCTTTTATTTCCTGATTAAGGTTGACAGTACAACACCCTCTCTCTCCACTCGTAGTTTATATAAACTCGGATTGAGTACAGTATAGGATATTATAGATTGTTTGTCTTACTGTCTACATGTTTACTGGGGTGGGGGTTAACTAAACATCAATATTCGTCTTCAAATGTTGAAACATTGTGAGCAAAGTTATCCGACAAAATTGTCTTTGCTGCTTTAATACTAAAGTAACTGCAGTTGTAAAGGTCGTTGTAAGATAATTTTCGGACACCTTATATATATTTATATATATATATCACACTACATGACTAAAAACTTGAATTTACTTAAATTTTAACTTAAATCCAAAATTTCGGTTCATCCGAGTTAAAATATGTCATCTCAATGTAAAAAAATCGATAACATTATCGATAGCTATGAATAATTAATCAAACAAATTATTGTACGTTAATATTGTACATGCACATTTGTGCAATGTTGTTGACTTTTTTTTAAATACCAAACCAAGCATATAGGCCTACTGTACATTGAAATTCTGGATTATCCGAATTTTTGTTTATCCGAAATAAACGGTTGTATATCCATTACATTCGGATCATCGAGTTTGTAGTGTACTTCACAGAATCTCATAATAACGAAATGTTGGCATGTATAACTAGCATCTGGCAGGATTTTCTCTCATCTCATAAGAAAAATCGCATATATTGAATTTCCTATATAGTTTTTCAGCCTCTGAGTTCTTCCTAACAGTTACAAATTTAAAGAAACATTAAATTTCTTGACTTAGCACCCATCATTGATGACACGCTATCAACTAGTTGTACATAAAAAAAAATCGATGATTCTCGGTATAGTGTATTATGCTGCAGTAAAAACCCGTATTCGTGGAAAACCCGAATTCACTAGTCAAAACTCGATCGACTTTAACCACGAAGGTTAGGGATAACGCGACGCTATACAGTAATGGAATGGTTTAAAATCTGTCTAGAAACGGGGTCAGTGAAACCTGGTTTTGACTAGTCAATACTGGGTTTTGACTGAATTCAGGTTCTTACTGTAGAATAGATACAGTCTCTTTGGTTAATATTCACCAAAATATCCACCATATACAGTATTAACCTGACATGACCCTGGGCGTGCTTCAAGGGTGGCAAGGAAGTGATTAAATGCATTAAATGTCATTGGTCTACAATTTTCTGGGTAAATATGTAATTATTCGTAATGAAGTAATTGTTCTCACTTGAAAATAATCCCATTTTTTAAAAAATTATTCGTCTTACGAAATCGAAAAGTAGTGTACTAATGTTAAAGTATTATACTGACATCACACGCATTCTAAAAATAATTGCTTATCACTGTATACTCGATAAAAAAAAATTTAGAATCAATGTAGTTTGATAACCTGTGCTAACACACTTGGGTTTTTTTTTCACGGACCCCGCCCCATGAATGTCGATTCAAAAATTACAAAGTGGTGAATAGAGCGAGAAAAATGCAATTGTTTCTATGATAATACTGTAGTCGAGTTCTCTTCTCATCAAAAGTATTTTGAAGACATTTTTTCGGTTCACCTTTACAATTAACCGTAAAAATATAAATATGCTTATGTTGGAGAACGTTGAAAATAACCCTCAGGGTTATATACCCAACTGAAGTGCTTTATAATGAAATTCCACCATTTCGCAAAGGGGACATGGAACAATTAATTAAAAAATCCACAAGACGAGATTTGCTCATCGTTTAATTTTCAACATCTTTTCTTTTAATCTTATTAACGTTGCAAGCTCATTGGTCATCTGATATGATACTCATTAACGATGAGTTTTTCATCGTTATATACATAAATATATACACATCTTGTGGATGTACAAGATGATCTCATCTCGCAGCAGATTGCTTTACCATTTGCTGCCATTTCGGAATTGCTGATGGATGAATAATTTAAAGATATTTTCAACCAATTTTTTGTGTATATGTATGTACAGTATATACATTCGAATACAGTACAGTGTATACAAGTATATGAAGCCTTCATGACTGGTGTAAAAGGGTGTTAAGTAACATTTTTTTGCAATTTTGATTGAGGAATATATACGTTTAAAGGTCTGAACTTGCCTTGCTGTCTATATGGGCTACTTCACACTTTTTGCACTAATATCTTTGCACATATTGTGGTTTTACTCAAAATTATATTACGCCATGAAGGTAGAATCGCACCGATTCGAAAATGTTTCTAGGTCATTTTTGAAAAACGTTTGGATTTTCAATGGCAGATTGACAAATTAAGACACCTCGACTTTGTTTTTATTTTGTTTTGGACCAGATGACAAATTTGTATGAGTTCATTTGTTTTTGGCACATAAGCACATATGGAAGAAATTATCTCATTAGTTTATTGATGTGTTTTTTAGTATTTCGAACAACATTCTTCTCCCTTGTGTGTGTGGTTATTTTTATTTAGTGCTGAAAGGCAGTGGGAGTGGTTCTTCTTCCAAATCTATTTCTCTGCTGACGGATTGTTTATGTAGTCACTCTGGGCCCCCAAGTCTTTGAGCAGATGCAAAAACATTATGCTCATTGTGTAGAATTCAGTTGTATTGTCAGCGTTGTTGGTGTAAGATGAAGTGGAAAGTCCCACAATAACCATAAACTTGGGTTTCAATAGTTATCGTATGTAGGAATATAAACAAAATGTCATAGTGGACGCTGTTTATTGTGATCACCCTGATGGGATTCACATCAGGACTTGGCTCAAACTGATGCAAATAAATGAGCGTTATTATGTTTATCTGATATGCAACGAGAGGAAGCCTCAGATGCTCGTTATCGGAAAAAAATTTTGCTACTACGCGATTTTTATATGAACCATGAATGACCCATAATGAACCATAGACCCAGAATGAACCATAAGTGACCAAGAATGTTGAATTTTTGCCACTTCGTGGGTATTTCGATATATGCGATTTTCGATTTATTCAAGATTTTGCAGATGCTACTTTTCATGTTAAGTACTCCCAGTTGCTATAATAGTTACAGGGGAGAAAATTCGCTATAATGCGATTCTGTGCTGTGGAACAAGTGGCAACTGTTGAATTTTTGCCACTTAAATGTGTATTTCGATATGTGATATATGTAAAAGAAAACTCTTCCAAATGTTTATGGGTCAGAAAATTGGCTAATATGCGATTTTGTGCAGGGAGCACCAGTGATCGCACACTGGCACTTCATGGGCATTTCGATATATGCGATTTTCGATTCATTCAAGTTTCTGCATATGCTACTTTTTTTTTTCATATGCGATGAGAGAAAATATTCTCAAATGCTTATGGGTGAGAAAATTTCTGCTAATTTTAAAATAAAATTACTGTCGATACCGTACAATTTCGCAGAACGAAACCGTCGCATAAATCGAGTAGTTGTTCATTTGCTTTAAAACTATGTTGGAAATGTTTATTTGTTATTGTCATCGTGTTTTAGCATTTGGTTCACGTTTGACGAGTTTGGCAAACCTTTTTCCTTCAAATGTGTGTGTCTGGCAATCTTTCTAGGTACATGGAGGTTAATACGTTGGTTGTACAACAAGTTCATGCAAACATGACCTCAGCAAAGGCCATCTTTGCCACCTGCTCCAATGCGTTATTTTCTTAACGTTTTCTTCTCCCAAGCTAATGGAGTCGTTAAAATTGAAGTGCTGATTCAACAGAAAAAAACTCGTGAAAATCTTATCTACTGTTTTAAACTCGAGTGTTATCAACTGACGATACGTAGTCATTAAACGTAACAAGTTGTTTATTTTATTTTCGATTTGTATTTGTTTTTGTTTTTTTTTTCAAATAAGCTACATTTTCAAGGTTGATCGAATCGACCGATTTTGATCGAATTTTGTACAAAAGTCGATGTTTATTTTATTATTTTTAGGAATCCATTATGCGTCGAATGGATTGGTACTTGAATTTACATTATGCGTAATAGTAAATGGATATCGAGTGCTTGCAAAAAAAAAAATTGGATATTAATGGGTATTAGGTATGGGTTTGAAAATAGTTCATTATTTATGGTATTGATTTAACAGTTTTAACCAGCTATTGATTTTTATTTATTTATTTATATTTTGGCATTTGTGATATTGATTTTGGTTTAGGTAGAAATCGCCTTTGTCGAATTGATATGCCGGTAGAATTAACAAGTGGGGATGTTTATCGAACCAGTCTTTTTATTTTTAGTCACGGGTTCATAAAATGATTGATTATTAACGTTATTTTTGTATATTTTTGCTTCACTTATGAGTGAGTTTGTGACAGTGAATGGGAATTGTAAGTATACTGTCGTTTATGAGCATATACGCATAAATAAAAAATCGCGTTAAGTCCAATGTGAAACAAATCGTATATTATCGAAATATATGAGGTTTCGATAATATAAAAATATAAAAATGAAATATTAAAAATCGATTTATTTATTTTACAAATAAATAAATCAAATCAAAAATTGCCAGAAATCAAAAATGGAATTACTCAAAACTCGCATAAATCAAATATCGAATTTTTCAACGAGCGCATAAATTTGAAATTCGCGATAAATCGAAATTCTCATGAATCGAAATTCTCATGAATCGAAACTTGCAGAAATCAAAAGATGGAAATCATTCGAAACATGCATAAATTGAATATCAATACTCAAAAGATTGCAGAAATTTTAATTCGCATAAATCGAAACTTGGATTGAAATCAAAAATGGATTTATTTTATTTTTGCATTATGTACTGTTCGTAAATACAGTATATCTGTATATGTCAGTATATAAAGAGTATTCTCAAAAAGCATTTTTAATGTACTGTACTTGTTTTAATATTGAATATAAATAATTTGATAAAATATGGGATATATTTTATAGTCAATTAACAGTTAAGCCAGTTTGTACATTCCATGACTATGAAGTGATGTGCTAATGTTTGTAAAAGGTGGAAATAATGCACAGTAGTTATCTTGGTATCTATAAAGTGGCTATTAAATCATCATTACATGGATCTTGAAAAATAATGAAATGCTTAACGAAATGTCAATAACGGTTTTTATTTTTAATCGCACATTTTATAATCGTGATGATGCGAGATAAATACCGCACATCCAAGAAACGGCATTTTAAGTGGCGTGGGGCAAAACGTGAATGAGATGGAACAAGCAAGTGCATTGTGCGAATGATGCAAACCTTGTTAGATTGGTGATGCAGGATCTGTGTTTCCAGGGCAAAAGGATATGGCTACAAATTGACTAACAATTGCTTCTTTGAATGAAATTTACTCGCATTTATCATCATAATTGACTGGTGGCAAACCCCCAATTTGACGTTAAAAAAAAAAGAACGACACAAACAGCGCGTTTTCCAATCGGAAGTGATGAAATTTATTCTTTGATTTTGAGAAATGATTTTTGGAAATCAATTGTCGTATAAAAAATGCCTCCTGTGATATACTGTTCGAAGGTTCTCTTCATGAAACAAATAGGATGCAATTTCATTTGATAATATTATAAAATGAAAGATGGTAAGGTCGGTAGTCGGTGCCTATAGTGGACCATGTCTGCAATGATCTTTATTGCTGAACGTATATTATGTGGAATCTTCGATGAGAGAAGCCCTGTTATTTTTAATGTTCTTGTCTATTGTCTACCAATCCGAGTGTAATATTTAGCAAAACGAAAAAAAACCTATTTTATGCAAGTTCCATATATGCGTTTTTGTTAACTGATAAAGAGAAATCCTTCGAGTTGATGGTTTTGTTTTACATTCACAGTATTCGTATAATAAAAAAATAACACACAGCTGATTTTGTACTTTAGTATAAAATCACTTAAAGCCACCCATACTTTAGTTAGAGGTGTTCAATATATGTGACAATCGCATAAATTGTCGCAAAATCTTGTATAAATAAAAAATCGCATCTGTCGAAATTTCCACCAAGTGGGAAAACTTGTTGCTTGTATTGTGCACCACTGCACAAAGTCGCATAATAGCGAAAATGTTGATCTGTAACATCTAGGAACAAGAGTATCTCTTGTCACATTGCTTGCATATGGATTGAGGATTGTGTGTATGTATATAGATGTTTGTATAATATGCTGATAAACTGGGATCATGGTTAAATATTGGAACCATTGATCTTGGTGCGAAAGCTTGTAGAAATTGATTCATCGCGAGCAAAGGCTTTGATTGAGATTGCTTTCTCATCTGACAGGAGAAATAAATTGCCACAGCGCGTTTTAGTTATGGAGTTAAATAATGGTGCGATCATTTGCGTTATGCGTTGTTGAAACCATTAAAACATGTGGTTTTTTTTTTTTTAAATCGTTTCAGAATGTGGTGGACCATTACTGGAAATTTTGGTAACATATTTCCCATCGATTGGTCGAAATCTCACGCCCGCCAGTTGCATTTACCGACATTGAATCTAAACGAGAAGCGAGTAAGTGGTTGTTTTTTTCTGGGTTTGATACCTTGGAGATTAATCTCAAATTTGAATCTTTAACAAATATGACCAAGTATAAAGTTTTCTATTGCCAAGTTTAAAGTATATAAAGTGTTTGAACTATACTTTGAACAAGTTCAAAGTAACTTCCTTTCGCGAATATAAGATGCACACAACTATAAGAGAATATAAGATGCGACTTTTTAGGGGTTTTGTAAGTGAAAAATAAATTATATAGGATGCACACCTAAGAAAACAGCTTACTGAACGATGAAACTGAAGCTGTGATTGGCTTTAATGTATAACGTGTTTTGTAATAAAGACACTGAAGGATACCGAAGACCCTAAATAACACTTTCATATATATTTTTTTTTATATTTTACCGGTAATATAATAAACTAGTTGCCCTGGCGTAATATACTCCACCTACCGGCAGCGTATGTTAATGCCGCTTACGGCAGCGTGTGTTAGTTCTGTAAACATACGCCGCCTAGCAGTGAATGCTTCCTGTGGATGTCATTGTTTACCATGGTTGCTATTATAGAAAACCTGCGTGGATTTAGAACGTGCTGCATACCTAAGAGAAATATATATATAAAAAAAGATGATTTTTTATTGTACCTGGTTGTTTGTTATAACTTGTGACTCCCACAAATATAAGATGCAGCTAGGGAGTGCCTTGTGTAAAATTTTGTACAAGACGCATCTTATAAGAGTCAAAATACGGTACACATTTTTTAAAAAAACAAACAAACAAAATATTTTTCTTAATTTTGTATTATTTTTTTATTTTATCGTAGGATAGGGATTCGTCCGGTGACGAACTCGATTGCGAGGATGAAGACGAAGACGTTGCCAAAGATTTGGATTTACATTCCTTAATTATTTCTAGTCTACAACAAGAACCCATGTTCACGGCCGAAGAAGTGCTGGAAGAAATTGATGAAATTATGCAGGTTGAACAGATTTCGTTTGTTTTCATTATTTTTGTTATTAAATATTTAATTATCGCCATTTAACATAATCGTTCATCGTTTTGTTATTAACTAGCAACAAGATACTCCGTCGACAGAAGGAGCACCCGACGGTGACTCTCCGACGTTGGCAGCTGATCCATTAGAATTAAAAGGCAAAGCAGCTATTTCATCTCCACTTTATGAAGAAAGTAAGTTTCGTTCAGTTAATCGGTTGTTTTTTTTTTAAAGTACCCAGTGATGCATGCCAATGTTCGAAATTCATTAACAGTAATTTGTTTTTAATCTGTTGCAAACCAGAACTGAAGACACTGTCGCTGACTCAGCTCAATGAATTGTACGTCGAGTTGGAGAGCATGATAAAGGATTATTCCGAAACTCTGATCCAAGAACTGGCGTTGCGAGATGAACTGGAGTACGAGAAGGAACTGAAAAACACATTCATTTCTTTGCTGTTAAGCGTGCAGAACAAACGGCGACAGTATAATTTGGAGAAGAAACGCAAGGGACGCGTATCAGGTCCTAATGGAACAGAACCAAAGGTCAGTTTGGTTTATTTTATTTTTTCATTTAAAAAAAAAAGTGTTATTTATACAGACAACTCTCACTTCACATACGAGATATTTTAATTACCATTGAAATAATCAAGCAAGATTTTAAATTAAATTTACATCTAGGTGTAAAAAATTTTTAGAGGAAATGTCACTTGACTATTTCAATGCTAATTTCATATATTGCGCCTATACCAGACTATAGAATGCTAATATTCTATACATTGCCGGTAACATGTAGACCATTCGTTGTTTACTACATTGTTTTAATGCTGACCTAAACTAACCTAAAATACACTTTGTCTACAAGGTGTGTTATTTGTCAATAAATAGAGACTGCAATTCAATAGAATGCCTGGATTTCATACATTGCCGGTAACACGTACAATACGTTTTATTATAATGTATATGTTACTTGCAATTCTATAGAACCCAGGCATTCTCAGACTGATTAAGGCAATGTATGAAATTAACATTGGAATAGGTGAATGAAGCAAGAGTTTAGGTTAAGTTTAAATTTAGGCATAAATTTTTTTTATTCTTGTTGAAAATGTTAACTAGCCTAAACTATACTACTTCTATACGAATCTTGCCTAAACTAACCGATACAGTTGTGATATTTCATACTTTGCCAAAAGAGTTCCATGCACGATTGGATTTATAGCATTGCTGGTAACATAACCTTTATAATAAGTAATTAAGACAAAAAACACACCTAATAATTGTGTTATTGTGACATTTGTGGTTTCGTAAATTGAGAGTTGCTTGTGTTCGATTTTCGTTTCTTGCTGGTGAAGTCACTAAACTATTTATTTTGTTTATTAACAGTATCTAACAACAGTTATCCCTTACCACACCGGCATGGGAACACCCAGTAATCAGTCGCTGCAAGTTTTAATTAAAAGTGAGTAAACTGATACTCCGCACCAGTCCAGAAACCTTTCAAGTTTCTAAAAATAAATTTTGTTTGTTAAATTCAGTTCTCCAGGCGATTAACGAAGATAGCCCAACAGTTCCAACCCTGCTTACAGATTACATCTTGAAAGGTAAGGTTTTTTCCGGACGTCGTTCATTTGTCGTACTAACAAACTTTCCCCGACGTCTTTATTTTATTTTCATTTCACGAAGAGTGTGAATTTTCTTTTTTTTGTGTTTAATTGAGGAGTTGGGTGGAATAACGGTGTAACTCTAAAAAAAATAATTCCTGTCAACTGTGTCTATTTATAGAAGAAAAATGGTTTTGGTTTTAAAGTAACAAATTTTGCAAAAAATCCGTTAACTTGCTTTAGTTGACAGGCCTCGTGTTACAGGTTAAGAAATGCATTGACGTTATTCCAAATATCGTGCTGATTTATAGTATACGCCATTTTTTCCCCAAAGATCATCTTGTTTTGGAAGGGAGAGTGAAACAACCAGGAAGTGAAGCGACACAAAGAAAGAAATGACAAAAAAATAATTTCAGATTTACAAATAGTCGCATTCCGTATTCTTGGTCCGAAAGTGCAAATTATAGGCAACCCAGTGTCTTTTGATGGCTATATACACCTGGTGTGAAATGATTGAAACGACGTAAGTTGATTTTACGCCGGATTTATTTTTCCACCCAACTCCTCCGATTTTCTTTGAAAAACTACTCCGGAAATGTCACTACTAATGTCTTGCTGTCTTCTTAGTTTTATGTCCGACATGAAGATGAACTTGCTGGCACATCTTGCCATCAAAACTATAAATGTTTCATCATTGCATTGCCTACGAATAATGTGTAGCATCTTCATGTTCATCAATACCTTCTCTTTTATCAATAGTGCCATGTCACACAAAAAAAAAACAACTTGTCTCAGGTGCCATGCTTGTTTATTATCAACAGTGTCCGCCAGTTATATAATACTTGTAGTATCCATTTTTCATTAAGCTTTAGCTCATGGGTTGTGTTCATGCATTTTGAGTTGTTTTGTTTTTTTAACGTAAGAATTTTTCCTAATTCTTGAGACATTTTTTTATTGTTTTCATCTATTATTATCTCCTGGAGGCAATGCTTTATTTTTTAAAAACAAAACTAGCACTCCTTTGTTTTTATTGCAAGTCTAGCTCTATAGGGCCAAGCTCGACTTAGTCATGACGAACAAAAAAAAAATGATAAATGTTAATTTTAAATGCAAATTTATATATATATATATATATATAACGGATGGATGTATATTATGTATAATGATATGGGTGTGTGTGTGTAATGAAAGAAGGTACTATATGATGCGGTGTGGTAGTACCGACGCGCGCCTCTTGTATATTTTTTATCGTGTTACGAAGTTATTTATTTTGTTTTTTCTTTAAATATGCAATTTATGGATGAGATTTATTACCAGTTTGCCCAATTCCTCCCTTCGTGAAGGTCACAATTTCCTGTAATGTATAAAAAAAAAAAATAACTGTTTTGCCAATTGTCACAAGCTATAATATATATATATATAAAATGAAAAGTCCATGTTGTTTGCCCCTTGACTTCATTGTAGGTGTGAAAAAATAATAGCAATTGCTTTACTGTAATCAAGTAGCTTTTAGTACAATCTATCGAGCAATGCTGGCTATCGATTCGAATTTTATTACAACAACCCAGCTATGAAGCCAAATGCAGATCTGCATTAATAAATACCCTTCCTACTATTACTACTACCCATGTACCGTCGATTCTACTCTGATCAGGTGCCATCATTACTACAGGGTTTAACTACTTAATAAAACTGTTTGCTCTTGATCACATCTGTATCTCGTTACTTCAGTTGTCAAAGATTAACGTACCTGGCTGGACATAAATTATATCAATAATTCCCAATTGCTTATATAGTAACAAGTTTGGCATACGATTTTGTTTACCCCCCACTGAAGACCTTGTGTCGTCATTGCAATACGTACTGCCAGCGAACCTAGTATCGGGTTGGTGTTCAACGGCTCGAGTGTACCCCCACAAGCGGTTTAAATCTTGGAAGACGATTGGTAAGCGTGTTTGTTAATTGCATGCAATTTTTAAATGTAGCAACTTTTCACTGACTGCATACATACACACACACTTGTTGTATGTGCTTGTGTTCTGATGGTAGTGACTTACTATAGCAGTGGTTCCCAACTTTTTTTTGAAGCACGGCACTAGCGTGACATCCTCTCGGGGGTTTGTTAACAAATTCTCGGTTTGTTGTTGTTTTGTGATGTAGAGTAATATTATTAACCTAGTCCAGGTAGCCAGGTAAAGTGAAAAAAAAAAGGGGGGGGGGTTACCTTACATGGCATCTTAAAAAATTTGAAAAAATTTCACAGCACCCTAATGATATTCAAAAAACAACAAATTGTGGCATCCCTTTTTGAAAATATCATCAATCTTATGGCTACTTTTCTGTCCAAATTAAGTTGAATAGGCAGAATAGTTGAATAGTGATAAAAATGTTTTATGATTTTTGTTTTATGTTTTAGAAATAAAATTATTAAAAACACATTTTTTACACAATATTAGTGCATATTAGGAATTGAGAATTATCTCGTGGCACCCCTAGGGCCGGATTTAGTAGGTTTCTGCCTATAGGCCCACACGGGACACCACCCCCTGTCGCCAAAATTCTACATAATGAAAACACAAGATAGGAAGTTTAGTGTTAAGTGCAAAAAATAAACGCTTTTGTGGCTATTAATGAAAAGTCGACATTTGTACACATGAATGTATGATTTTAATATTTTATGCCACCCTAGGCCTAACTGGAAATTTTGCCATGGGCACCCCACTATAGACATGGTGCCTGGCATCCTGGTTGGGAACCGCTGTACTATAGTCTCGCCTTAGTCTATGGTCTCGCTGTCAAGTTATCCAACTACGTAACAAAGTCGTCCATCACCATTTTCTTGTATAAACTAAATCTGAGAACTAGTGCCTACTACACCCTGAACAGTAATATCTTGTAGGGAAATTATATCAAGTTTTAATACAAAGAATGGAAAACATCCTTACCTAGCCTGGGATTCAACAAGGAAGAGTCTTGGTTTGAATCCAGGATGGGAAAGGATTTTTTCAGCCAAACATAGCGGTGAACAAATAAAGCAGGGTTCCCACCAAAATTCTGAAGTGCATATCCCTGACTTATTTCCCAATAGTATCCTGACATGTTACAGATAATAAATTTCTCATGTGCATTACTGCGGTAGCTCAGTGACAAAAAGCAAAACCTAGAGTCCATGGGCCCTCCGTCTCCACAGATTTAACCAACTGTGGATAAAAAATAAGTCATTCTGAAAAGTTTTATAAAGCAAAATTTCTATACTGAATCCATGCAAATGAAGTGATATGTAGTCCTATCTTGACTAGGGGGGGTCTCTCGCTATTTGTCATGTGTATGTACAGGTAGGTAGGTAGGTACTTGGGGTTTAACGAGGGCACCGACTGGCTTTTACAGCTATGTCATTTGGCCCTCAGAC
>JAQIWH010003113.1:0-21293 GCA_034695005.1 Cryptops parisi | reverse complement strand
AACGTAGTTTGAATTGGTGAAGTGGTCTACGTTCAGGCGCTATTTAAAATGCAAGACTGCGAAAATAACGCGAGCGCTGTTAGTTTTGAGATTATATTTTCGGAAAAAAACATCGCGCTATATGCGGGCCAATACGGTAACTACATTATTAAAAAATATATATATATATTGAGGTCTTTATCGCTATATTGATTATTTTATCAATGTATCGATGTATGGTTTTGTGCCCTTGTTTTTGATTTTTTAAATCTGGTCACCCTGGTTCTGCTATTTTTAGACTGCTGTTCTATTGTTAGAACCTACTGTTCTCATGCTAACATGCTGCTGTTCTATTGTTAGTACAGCCCTTCAATCAAAGTTTTTAATCTCTACTATTATTCAAATTTTGATGGGGGCAGACTCATTAACTGAGAGTTTCCTGTAATTGTTTTTCCAAAAGAATCATAAAATTTCCAGTTAAGTAAATTAACTAGAAAACGGGGTTTAATTCTCTTCAATCTTGTATGACAACACCTGAGGCTTGGGTAGTTAAACTTGCCCTATTGATATTCCATTCCGTGGATATTAAGGAGTTAATTAATGATGTTCATTTGTTTTCGCTAGGACGGCCCTCGACCATATCTCGTGATTCGCCATTATCTAAGCGAACTCGTCGCGCTTCAGGTAAAGAAATACATTTTGCATTAATCTTTTAACTTGATTGCAAGCTACTTCAATCGTGTGAAGATGTACACCTTTACTTTATAACATGTTCATTCTAGATTATTAGTTAAAATGTTCACTGTATTTATTTACTCAGTGTGAATTGTGAGATTTCGTTTGTGTAATTCGATAAAAAAAACAAAAACCTTTTTTTTTGTTTTTTCTCTTGTCAACTAGAATCTTCGGAATTATCTCAGGCAGCAGGATCCTTACCAGGTCTACACACCCCCAAGAAGAGTCGCAATAAGACAGGTCAGTAATGATGGGTTTTTGTTTTTTTTTCACCTTTTTTAAAAAGATAGGTTGTAAACGTTGAATCGTTTGTAATTTGCGGAAGAAAGGAATGTCAAATTGGTTGACACGTTAAGCATTTCTTATCTTTTTTTGATCCTAATTTATTACGAAATAGAATATCCTTGACATCAACGTTTGCTAAAAAAATACTACTGATGGTTTTATGCATAGTTCTCATTGACTAGAATTTTGTTTCTTTCCCTAATTTGTGGTCATCGTCAAAATTAGAATGTATATCCATGCAGTGTTACGCTTATTTTGAACAAAATATTTCTCAATACAGTCAACAACAATCCCCTGGTCTTGCCCTGTTTAAGTAGCGCTTATACTAGTTTGATATAATGATCATTTATTTTTTTGCCACGATCATCATAAACATCTGTTGAGACTGCTTTTGCTTATAATGTTCAACCATACACTTAGTGATTAAACGCCTATACTTATTATATTTTTTGTAAGTATATAGTATGGTGAATACGTACGTTCATGTTTAATAGGCCTACTAAATACATGTAGTTAATACACTATGATAATTTTTTTTAACACTTTTCACTTAATGTTGATGGATCTTTCTGGACCTAAGGAATAAATTAATGCTGAATTTTAATGTTAATTTTATGAAAATTAAGTTTTCTGCTTGCAGTGGCGTAACTTTGCCAATGCAGTGCATTGAGGCCCAAAAGCTTTGATTCTCCTGCGAGTATCGATACGTTTCCCAGTTTAGTCTGAGGGCCCAGGTGTATGTACTTGCTTTTGATTTCATGATCATGAATGAAACTTATTTTCATCTAAAGAAAATAAAAAGCAAGTTAAAAGATGCTACTTTTTCCAACAGTTCATTGGAAGATTTTGACCTTGGTTTCTCACCAAATCCACATTATTTTTTCGTGCGCATCTTATCAGTGACAACTTTTTTGCTGTGTTTTTAAGGCAATGTCAAAAGAAAGGGTGAGCTTGGTCATTTTACTGGGTGCCTACAATATGTAGATGACATGATTAGTATCTTTCGAGTTTTGGAGGCCCTGAGCCCTAACAAGTATGAAAGAGCCCCTAAAAAATGTAAATGTAAAAATCAAATTTTTTTGCTGACGCATCCTCATAGCATTAGCAGAATAAAAATTTATAAATATTGTAATTACCAATGTAGGGGTTATAATTTTATTAACGTTACCTAAATTTATGAATTCCTACAAAACATTTTACATTAATATCATTTACATACAATAACTAAACTACTGCTTTGTAAAGAATGTTTGTTAAAGCATTCAAGGAATTATACTTATTAACAGGGGTCCTGGGCCCTGGGTGTACTATCTTCTTAAAACAGCCTTGGCCAACTAGACAGGGTGATTCGGCAATATGTGGCAAAAAATTTCAAGATGGTTGGGGGCACCATAACAAATAAAAAAGTGCATATCCGGAAATGCATCGTTTGCGAGTTACAGACCGTAGTAAAAAAGTGAAGATTGTGCTGTTACAAAGACATCGGCCGATTTTTTCATCTTGCATTAGGGCCCAATTTTTCTAGTTACGCCACTGGCTTGAGTTTTGGAAGACAAAATGGCAATGCTAAGCGGGGGGTTTGCTTTATATAATTGTTGTTTTGGTGTTTTTGTTTGTTTTATATTTTTTCTGGGTGTGCATTACATTCTTGATTCTCAATAATGCATTCGGAATATTTTGATGGTTAGCAAAATGTTGTATTTTTTGCTTAGGAGCACTTGATTCTTTGTTTATTTAGGTGCGTGGCTGCCAAACGAAAGTTTGGTACCCGGGTGAATTTCTATAATGCAGGTGGAAGGATATACAGGATGTATCTCAATGCTCTGTACAAACTTTGTGAATATGTTGTAGACACCTAGACAAGCAATAAATGTCCAATGAACATGAGGTCGGAAACGATTGCTTCTGGAGTTAAAGACAGTTTCAAGTTGCCTACAATGGTTTGGCAAAATTATTACATCAAATCCAGTGTACCACACCAATTACTAAACATAAAAGTATTGCAGTCAAAAAAAGATATTGGAAATCTTGTCATACATACAGATTAGACCTTTGTATTTGCTGTGTGTGTCATTTGTAGATATGATACAATGGTTGTATTTTGTGGAAAGCATGTCGGAACTTTTTTGTGTATGGATAGGATAGACGTTGGAATGGTAGAAATTCAATGCAATGCTTGATTTTTAAATCGTTTTATATTTGACTCCTGAAATGAAGACACATATTATGAGACAAGTAAATCTGGTCTTGACATGTTGGCATTCAATGCGGTCAAACTGGAGAGTATGTTACTGCAATTTGTAATTGAGACCTTTCTTTATATGGCATAGTGTGGATATACTGCATCGTTGTTCATCTTATGCTATGTTCAAAATCTGGTATGGGGAATGTTATGAATCTCGCTTCCTGAAACAAAGTTAATTTCGTAAGCACTCAAATCGATGATGACATGAAAATGTTAGAGCCAACCAACCACATCGCACAGTTTCACTCGGAATGTGGGAGTGGCATTCGCGATTGTGAAACGGCAGCGTTTCAACAGAATATGCGTTTGCGAAAACAGCAGTTTATACTATTAATATGTATACTGAAAGCGTATTTCCTCTTTGTGTTGATACTTTTCACGATTGAGAATAGAAACATCTTTACAAGTCTTGGACTTGTTGGTTTTAAATTGTTATGATCGGTATATATCGGGATGATCTAATTTCAGAGGAAAAAAATGAACTGTTTACTTTTATTTATCACTCTACAGTGAAAAAGGGAGGAATTTGTGTATTTTGGCCAACTTATTTCTATAATAAAGTATTGGCTCGAAACACATACAGGGTGTACATAAAGGAACTGTACAGCTTGACAATTTAATAACAAGCTATTGTTTGCGATTATCATCCAAAAGGGTAGATTTGTTGTGCAGCAGTGTGCAACGGTACTACCTATGTGTACCGTCGTATATGTATACAGTGGGAATGAAAAATGATCGATGCACACACAATACTGTAGCCTCCAATAGTTTTTACTCGAACATAAACCCATTTCGTGTGACTTAAAAGTTTTAATTTTTTAATGCATTATGCTGTATGTTACAATGTGTACAAACACGAGCATCGGACAGTGCTACGTTGTATACCTGTAGTTTTCCCACAATTTCTGGCAGAATTCTTGTTACGCTGCACGTTTTTACTTGAAATAAAAGCTACCCTCAAAAAATAACCGCAGGAAAAAAACCTACTTTTGCAATACAATAATAACTGCGGTTATTATTTGAATGAAACCGGTAAATGTTGTTCATGCCATTTGTGGCGCACATGTTAAAGTTGACTGAAACCTGAAAACGTTTTGAGCTTGTCCGCATGGACCACATGTATGTTTCTGAATGTCAATTAAAAGCCCTGTTATTAAATTGTGAAGTTATATTGTGTATACACGAGTGTACTTATGTACACTTTTGCTGGTGTATGTGATGGTAAAAGATGGCTCAAGTAGGAAGAAAATCCTCAGTATTAATTTTAGTCATGAACGAGTAACGTTTTCAATCTGTTGATGTGTATTGTTTACTGTATATTGTTAAGTCGGATTTCCATGTGAGCGTTAATGCGTGTGGCTGAGCATAAAAGTGCATGCGTTCTAGCATAAAGTGAGGGAAATGCCTCCAAGTGCCTTTTAATGTGGTGCGCCGAGATATGCCTGAAACGTTTGACTGTTTCCATGTAAACAGATTTTTTTTCCTAGCAAGACACTCATGCGCACACTCGTCTTCACGCACGTGGAAGTCCACTTTTTTAATATACCTGCAAAATCTCAAAATGTCTAGTGAAATCTGGTGTTGCCTTTTGTGTAGGGTCGTCGAGCAGTTCCTGCACTGATCAACAACACTGTGCGTCGAAGAATGGAATTAGGACCTCCACATCGAAGCTCACATTTAGCACTGGTAAACAGTCGTCTGAACTCGAACTGCAAACAAAACCTCTTCACTATGACCCGAAACTGTACCCTGACGTCGTAAGTGAAACCTCACCAAATTCTTTCATGAACGTCGCCAGAAAAAGACAGGGTGACACTGTGAACAGTTTGTGCCAAGAACCGGGAGACGTGTCTTTCCAGAAAGAAGGTAGTAGTGTCCCTCCTCAGTCGACGCACACGCCACGCTCCAAGAAGGCCTATTACAAAAGTGAAAGCGTTGGAATTCGATCGACTTCACGCGTGAAACGATCATTGTCCATGTCGAGCGAATCGGACGACAGCTGCGAGGTGGTTCTGGTCTCTTCGTCTGTGTCTGTCAGCTCTTCCGACGATTTGTCTTCTGACAGCAGTTCGTCAGATTTAGATTCCGAACCTGATGCATCCGTCTTTCCGCCACCTTTGGAAGAGAATTGCTTCAGTGATTTTCGACTCGATTATGGGCTAAATACTCAATTTCACTCAAAGAGTAAATCGAATATTTTGTACAGCAAACAAAGTCCAGCATCTGTGCAGAACGCAAACGTGCTCAGTGAGAGAAGTGACGATATTGTGATATACAAAAACATTCACAAGGGCAACTTAAAGCTTCCGGAAGTATTCAAATTGGTGAATGTTGCATTGGAAGAACGAGAGTCGAATTCCATCGACATGGAACGGAGCCTGGCACTTGTGAAGTCCGACGAAGACAGACGGGCAAGCTCGCATTCTCACATCGAAATTGTGGCCCCGACGGAAGACGAAATTGATTCAGAATGCGGCGATGGAGACAAGTTAACGGCACCAGTTTTCTGGCCCACACACGTAGAAACGGGTTTAGACACAGCGTGTGAAATAGGTTCGCCGGTGATCAAGTTACTACCGCCCATGTCGCCTAGTGTGGTTCAAAAAGTATTGAATTCGGCTCAAACAGACTTTAATCTAGAAACTGAAAAGGAAAATGCTGTGACAAAACCGAAACGTATCAAGACACGTCTGACCTTTGACACACCTTGCAAACCGGATGAGCAGTGGTCAGAAGAACGATCGACATCAAAATCTGGACTTGTTGGCGAGCGGCAATTAGAAGAACACATGACACCAAAATCTGGACTTGTTGGCATAATGGATTTCAATGAGGATGTTGTCGACTCTGATGACATGTTGTCAACACGAGCGAACTGTTTACAGCTAAGTGAGAGAGATTGCCGGCTCTCTCGGTTGGATCTGGATTCGTCTTTATTGAAAGTGAAGCGTGTTTTGTTGGACAGCGACGACGGATCCAATGCATCGACTAGTTTATACGTAGATGAAGATGATGATGATTTGGTGCTGCGATTGGAAGAGTCCGACGACATTCTTGACGAGACTGTTGATAAGACGTGTGAACGTTCAAATTTGGAAAAGACTGACAAAGCTCTTTCTTCGCCGCTCAAGGTTCCTGTTGTAGTTTTAGATCGTCTGCCTCTGTCCATCACTCCTACTAAACGAAAAGAGACTGATTCCCCAAAAACAAAGATTGTCAAGGAATCAATTCCTCTGCTATTATTGCAAGACGATGCAAATGTTGGCGTTGAACTTGCTATGGATAGTGATGAATCCCCAAAAAGTAGTCCACGTATTCTCAGGGACGAGACCTGCAAACACGACAAGAACCTAACGCTGCTCAAAAATGGAACTGTCCTTCCTGTAAAAATTGCAAGTTTGCCTGCTAGTCCAACTTCGGTTATCGAAGCTGCTGACAAAAATAAAGGGCTATTGTTTATAAGCCAACCAATGGACCATTCAACTTTGTCAAACTATCACCCAAGGGTGGTTTTGGAGCGAGTGTCTCATAAATCTTTGATGGATGTCAAAAAGCCGTCTGAAAAAGTTGATTTGCCTAGTGCACAGAAAGTACGAAAACGTCAGGAATTGGTGTCAACTCCATGCGATGGCAAAACAAGGTCTCACACTGATTCAGGTTCTCTGAAAAGTGGAACAAAAAATCAAAAGGTGAAACTGGGATCACCTGATGTAAGCATTTCTCCTCTCAAGTTAAATGGTAGCAAAGGTTCTGCGAGTAAAAGCTTTACAAAGAACTTGAAATGTAACAATGGTTCATTGCGACCTAACACTCGTGCAAAAATTCCAGGTGTGTCAAAGGGGGAAAAACGCTTGTCGCGTTCGGCAAATAGAAGTGGTTTAAAGAATTCAATAAGTGGTTCATCGCTGCTGCTGAAAGCTGGTGCTGTGAAAAGTCCTATCGTGCCAATGCAACAACTGCGTTCGTCTACAAACTCGCCAAGAAACCCAATTGCTATGAGCAAAAGGTCGCATTCGGTGACAAACTCGCCGAGAAGTCCGATTGCAATAAGCAAACGGCTGCATTCATCGACACCAAGAAGTCCGATTGTGATAAGCAAACGGCTGCGTTCATCGACACCAAGAAGTCCGATTGCGATAAGCAAACGGCTGCGTTCATTGACACCAAGAAGTCCGATTGTGATAAGCAAACATCTGCATTCATCGAAATACTCTCCAAAAAGTTTGATCATAATGAACAAACCGCCCCGTTCACCAACAAACTCACCAAGAAGTGCAATCACAGTAAGCAAACAGCCACGTTCACCAACAAACTCACCAAGAAGTTCGATCGCAATAAGCAAACAGCCACGTTTGACAAACTTGCCAAGAAGCTCGATTGTTATGAGCGAACAACCTTCACCAACAAATTCGCCAAGAAGCCCAATTGCAATGAGTAAAAGGTTGCATTCGGCGACAAACTCACCGAGAAGTCCGATCGCAAAAAGCAGCCGGTCACGTTTGTTGACCAATCATAAATTTTCGCAATCTGATTCAAATGGTGATGGTGGCGACTCCAAGTATCAGCATCCTACCCCTTCACCAGCTGAAGTGAAATTGAAAGATTTCAGCATTCGTCTACAGAGAATCGATGAGACTGAAACGTTTTTTTCTAAAAGAAAACTCCGAACCCGCAATCCAATAAATAGATATAGCAAATGATTTGCATCGGGGGGAAAACCAACATGATGTGCTTTGTGTCTACGTGTTTCATAATGTTAGAAATCGGTAACGTCGATCGCAATTATTCATATTTTTATTGTATTGAAATGAAAAGATGGGGATAAAAATAAACAAAGAAACAAGTGCACTTAGATGTTCAGTTGGGGAGAATATACGCATTGAATTCGGAGGTGTTGCGACGGGTTCTTAGGACTCTACAATTATCGTCTTTTACATGTATGACAAGTGACATTATCTTAAAAATTCGAAGATTTTGATAAGAGTTATAGTGGTTTTTTAAGTACTGTGTATTTACGTATATAAATAATATGCCTAAATTTTACATGAAGAGTTGTCAGCATATCCATTTAAATATCATGTATAGTAAGTTCTATATATGTATCTATATGTAGATGTATTCTAGTTGTTGTTGTTTTTTTAATATAGATTGTACTTCAGTTTTGTGTTACAAGTGAGAAAAAAAAATAAATTTTAACATTGCATTAACAGTAAGATTTATCATGTGTATTAGTTTTGCAAACTTTCAGCTTTTCTTGCTGGTCCCATAACCTGTTGGCTTGGAGGGAGAGTAGCAAACCACAACAGTAAATTTATGCATTTTTTCTTGCTGGGCCCATAACCTGTTATAGGGAAAGTAGCAAACGCTGAGTAAATGCTACTTTGGGTCCATATCCTGTTGGATTGGAGATGGAGTGAACAAAAGCAACCAAACTGAAGCGATGCTACAACTGGAGCAATAGTAATAATATATGTGTTGCAGTTAAACATCAACAGTTATGCTGAGTGATTCTCTCGCTAGGAGATGCTGCAAAGTTATTGAGTGTTTGAGTTTCTAGCGAAACGACTGTCTTGCGAATGGAATAGGTTAACGAAATAAATGTGGATCTTGAACAGCGTCGAATATATTCAGAGTTGTGTTGAAAACAGAAGCAGTTTTGCTTCTTGTCCATTGGATAGTAATTTTTGTTCATCTTAATTTTTTGTTTTGAATTTTGTAGTTGACAAAAGCCCAGTGGACTCGCCAGCATTTAACCTTCGACCTCGTAAGTTGACATTTGTTCTACCATAGTATGAAATACGTAGTTATGTGTTCTTATCAGGATACGTGTTTTCTTAGCTGACATTTTTTGTCATTGTGTATGTTTTTGTGGCTATAGTAATAGGTGAATGGTGATTTTTTATTAGTGTTAACAATTGCATATTTTTTATTACAGGTCGTGTTCTGCGTTCTCACGTTAAAAAATAATCAGGTGAATATCAGCGCTATATCAATTTTAATTTTTAATGTACACTTGTAGTAGGCCTATAGTCGGTATGTTAATTACGTTGTTTTATTTTCAGATTCCATTCCGCATTTTTAAAATTTTTATCAGGTGAGTTTCTTCAGCTTTGAATTTTTAATTGAAGTTTATGATAAGACTAGAATCGACATGTAATCAAATCTTGCCTTATTTAATTACAGATACATCGCATACAATGTAATGGAAAACATACTTACGTCGTGGTAAGTTTTGCCAGTATTCGACAAATCGATTTCCAAGTCAGTAGGTGAATTTTATTAAAGTTAGTCATAAACACGAGTTAATGCTTTACCAGCACGATTTGTCCCAAAAGTTTTTACTAGATTAACATTTTCCTCCTGGACCACAGTCGCACAACAATAATTATCATATTATACATATAATTACATTTTCAATTATATGTATAAAAAAATAATAATTGATAATATAAAAAACACTTATCACATCCTGTGTTTCTAAACACCATGGACTGCTTGAAACTTGAATTAAATATTAATGTAAGTGAAATACAAGCACACAAATTAATATAAAATGATAAGGTTCGTTAACATAAGATCCTGAACAAGTAACAATAAAAGATTTAATTAATTTTAAAACAATTGTTATTTAAACTATACTCCATTTCAGGTTTATACAGCAGCATTGAATCAGTTAGGAGACCGGTTCACACCTCGTGTTCCGCCACTAAACGAATGTAGTCCCTCCCTAGTCTTTAATTTCCCAAGGTAACTTAAGGCGCGTAAGGATACAGAGTGAAAGTTGTTTTCAGCCTCTGATTGGTGTTTGTGTTGTAACTGATTCAACGCTGCTTTATGAACCTGAAGTATAACAAGTTGCTGGAATTTCTTGTGATCCATAATCAGGTTTGAAATAAAAGTTGTTTCAGGTGATAAGTTGGCAAAAAGTTAATGGTTAACCTGTTGAATTTTCATATCGGTATTTTGATAATTTGAACAGTAAAAATGGAAATTTGTCGGTACTGGCTTGAACGAAATGGTAGATCTTAGAAATCTTTGTATCAATTATTGTGTTGTAAATGTTATGAAGAGCAGCTAAAATGTTGAACACGTTTTGTTTTTAAACTTTTATACTGCATTACACTATTTTGCTTCGTGGCGAGTTAGTCGTTCCGAGTAAATTTTTTCATTCATGTACAAATCGTGTGTTCACTCAATACAAGTTTTATTAAAAATCATAAGATTGTCTCATTTCATCTTGTTTGCAAATTTAGAGATATATACTATTTACTAATGATATATTTTTATGGTTCATAAGTCAGTTAATCCTTACAATAGGATTTGTATATCCCCCTCTATACATGTGGTGCTCTTATTTTATAGGATGTCTTGTAAGTCTGGACCCAGTTTTCCTTATATTTGGAAACCATAATAATATGCTCCCCTGGGTTCAGAATTACAGGTCAACCTTTAACCTGTACATTCAAATATAGTAAGTTTCTACATTATGCAGGTGAAATAAAGTATGCAAGTTGTAAACTTACAGGTGATTCAGTTTACCAACATTGTCTATAATGAAATTCATAGATACTCAATGGTATGTTGTGGTATCACTCAGTATGGATAACTAATGGTGTCATCCTTTTTCTCTTACTTCATCGGTTTACAGTCACAATTTGTAGCTGAAATGTTAGAAAATGTTTACAAAATCAGCGACTACAGCATGCTCTAGATCTGGAATATCATGCACGTTGAAAGGTCATAAAAAAGCTAACTAGAATTTTACATCATAGAATGTAAATTGATACGGTGCATTTAAGTTGAGCTTACGAAAAATAATTTTGTAATTTACAACTAACTGCAGGGTAATCCTAAATAATAAAATGACAAGAATCTCATGGTCGGTGAGTTTCTGGCGTGTCATTGGCTAAAAACGTGCGTCGTCATACGACGTCATGTGATGATATATGACAAGGGGCATCACATGACACTCAAATAATGTCTTAGAACCACATCCCAAGGCGACTTTGCAAGGAAAGTGAGTCATTTAAAGTGGTTTTCATGTTGCTACAAGTAATCGAATGTCGTGGACAACATGAGATAGAATAATGAACACAAAAAACTTTCCGTTATTTTCGATGGGTTATTTACTAGTTTTTATATAAAATAATAAAGATATGCTTGAACAATGTAGAATTTTATAAACACTATTTTTGATGTCACCACCTCTGATGGTGGTCACTCGCCCAATGCGGTCCGCACCCCAATACATTGCTTTTTGTATTTTATTTTACGTAATGTAAACGATGAACCACAATGCACAAATACATTGTATAGAATAGTGATAGACCTTTCCATAGCTCTTTTTAGTACATGGTTTTAATGCTCTAAAATGGCTGCTGAAGCGTACAACACACAAAGAATGTATTGGACGGTGTTTGATTTGTGCGATGTAAAAAAAGACAGACAGGCGAAACAACGATTTTTCTGTTCGTTTTGTAATGCTTTATTTTTGTTGAAACAGTTTTCTAACAGCAAACATGGTCACTAAGAAAAATAATGTATTCGCGGTAAGAATACAAAGGATTTTTCTCAATGCATTTCATGAAGAAAATAATGTACAGTGAACACCTGGTTTTAATACTGCCGGTTGGTGATAAGTTTCATTGGATTGAAAACCAAGATAAAATACACACACTAGTATATATCTACATTGAAGAATTGGTGATATTTTAGTCCTTTACCGATGATATAATTTTTTTGTTTTTGTTTTTCCCTGAAAACGTAGCTTGTACTTTGCAAATAACTTCAGTTTCTTTGTACGTTTATTCTGTTTAAAGTTTTTTCCGACCCGACTGAGTAAGCCATTCACACGTTCCACATAAATAATGCATCCGACAGGGATGATTCCACATTTTCCTAGTTGGATTGTTTGAGATTTTTTGAGCCATTTAGACCCACCAAATTCAAATAGCTTTCCCAGTCAGCTTTTTGGCAATACGCTAATTCTTTTACGATCGTCTGAAAAAGTAGTTCTTGTTTTTCAATCTGTGATGATACAGCATTTGTTATGTTTGGTGATAACTCTCTCTTATATATATATGTATATACATAACAAAACAAATGCTGTACATAAGATGCAGTTAACGCAGCAATTGAACGATAGCAAAGTTTGGTATCATTTTGCTCAACAGCACAAACAACGTTATAGATTCAAAACACGTTTCAATAAGATTGTTTCGCACATTCTTTGATGGTAAATGATTGTGTGAATATAACTGTGTGCCGTCTCGTTTTTTTGTTTAATTTTCCCAGGTAACATGTTCACGATTATTATTGGTCAAAGGCATGTTCTTTTTTAAAAAGACAGCTTATTTTTGTTTCTATATATATACCATTTGAACGGAAAAACCCCACAGAAAGTTGACCCGATATCATTATTATTATTTATCGTTTCGTCACCGTTTCATAATAACTACTTTGTGATGAATGGATCGTAAAATTGATATATCCTATTAGAAAATAATCCTACATGTCAGAAAAAACCTTTCTAAACTCAGTGGTGCAATCTTGATATAGTGTTTGGAGACAAACAGACAAAACAAAAATGCTGGATGCATTATTTTTTACAATTCCAAATATTTTTTTCTACTTGAAAGTCTAGATCACCCTGCTTCGGTCTTGAGCATGGCAACTATTTGTAAGGTCATATACACCCTTAGTTTTAAGGTCGTATAACACCCTTGTTATTATTATTTATACAATGTAATGTTTATAGTTCACCACAAAAAAAAAAAATTATTTTCTTTTTAGATATTAGATCAGAAAATAGAGAGCGATTCATCTTTAAATATAACTTCTTTGCACATGAGAACAAAACACACGGTACATGATTACGAGTCATATGCAACATTTTCTTGGAACCACAAAATTGAACACTATATTAGCGTTTGTTTTTTTATAGCTCATAACACGTATTCTAATTACCATTAGCTCATAACATTTTAATTACCATCTTTCTCTTTTTCAACAATTTAAAGTAACATCTACAGGGCGTCCCATAACATGAACATATTTTTTCATTAAACAAAAATGGAAGTAAACAAAACATGAATAATTTATTAATTTAATATTATATAAATTAAATATCAGTGTGCAACATAAAACACCATAAAATTCATTTTTAAAAAAAAAAATATATGGATAAATAAATTAAGCAATTGCCAACTATCCGACTCTCTTTTGTTACAAGTATCGTTCGATTTATCAATCTACAGCATTACGTTAGCATGAAAAGTGTTGCATGTGAAGGTAAAACGTACAGACAAATTCATGGTATCGATTTGTTTTCCTAAATAATTTCACAAACTACTTTCAATTACCAACATTCAGTTGACAGTTACTACATTGTGATCAGACTTTTGTATTTTTTTTTTTTTGTTTAAATGCAATGTTCACAGCAAATATACGAATACATTGCAAGATGTCTACAGGAAGTTTTGATGAATCTAAATTTGTAATCCTCATTCATCTTAGAAGGAAAGAAACCGAATCGTTTTGTTTGTTTTTTTCAAAATTGGTCTAATATTCAAATTCCACGCTACAAACCAAAAAATATTGCAAACATAAAAATAGTCAAAACAAAAAAAATAATAATAAATTAAAAAGTCACAAAAATGATGAATTAGCGTATTTTCGCGAATATGACTTTTAAGGGGTTTTGAGTGGAAAAATGAATTAAAAGATGCAAACCTAAGAAACAGCTTGCTGACCAATGTATTTTGTAATACACTGAAAACCCCAAATAAAATTTTTTTTAATATATATATATATATATATTATACAAAGTATTCTAACAAATTTTCTATTCTAAATTAAAAATATATTCCGATATAATAAATAATGGTCTTTTTATTGTACCTAGTTTATTATAATTTATATAAGACGCAGTTAAGGAGCATCTTGTATTTGCGAAAATACGGTAATTGAAATCCAAAGTCATAAATAAATCGGAATGTTGAAACCACCATGTTAAAATATTATCAAAATTAAAATTAAATAAATAAATATAAAAATAAATTCATACAAACCAAAAAAATAAAAATGAGTAAAAAAAAATTTCTAATCATTAAAGTTAATTTTATTTTTCCATGTGTTTACACACCAAACCAAGAAAAAACAAATCAATAAGCGGAAAAAAAAATCATCAGAGCGCCGACGCGGAGTTCGGAATATCCAATAATCTCATTAACACATATTAACAAGCACTCTAGTAATTAGAAAAAATAATAATAGAGGAACCAATTTGAAGATGGAGTAGGAATAGCTGTCGATGAATGGCGTTTTCGGCTGCTGTTATTCCTACTGTGGCGTGTGGTTGTTTACTTGAGTTTGTTTCAATGTAAGATTATAAGGATTACATGCTGCTTAACCTCACTCTTCTCCTCGGGTCCCTCTGACGTGACCGACTTTTCGTTGCTGCGGATGGTGGAAAAAAAACAAAAAACTTTGAAATATACAGTTGAGGAGTTGGGGTGAAATAAACCACGTAACTCAATGTACTGTTTTGAGAAATCTGACAAAAACTTCTGTCAACTATATTTATAGAAGCTAATTGGAAAGGTTTTGCACAAAATCGGTTTTAACTTTAGATGACAGGTCTCAAATTAGAGGTTAATTTAAAAAAAAATATGCAATTACACCGTTATTCCAAATATGCCAATTTATAAATGCATTTTCTCCAAAGATTAGTATCTTTTCTATTGTTTGGAAGCGAGCGACAAAAAGAAAGAAATCACACAAAAATTTCAGGTTTTTTTGTGGCATTTCGTTTCATTTCTTGCTCCAAAAAATTTATATGCAACCCAACGTCTTTGTGCCATAGACTGGTCTAAAATTTTTGCACTGGGTGCACTTGACACCAGTTACAATATGATTTAGTTACAATACAGGTTGTGTGGTGGTGTGTAGAACACATGGCTCGAGGACCATCTAGACATTCTTCATGCCACCAAAGGCACTCATGTGGAGACGAAATGAAGTCACATTTTTATGACACTTATACGTTTGCTATCATTTCCATGGTTATGTACGTTCGCTATCATTTCCATAGTTATGGTTATGCATGTTGACATCTCACCCTGTATATTTCGCTTATACAAACTTAGGGTCCTTGCAAATTAATGCAACAGAGGTTCACTTTTTTTTGTCAACACATCAAGCCAATTCTTTACCTTATCTAATTCCTCCTTTGTCCTGTCTTCGAGCGCCCGAATGTCTTCCATTGTCATTCCATGCCATCGGTCCATCCAACAAAACACCTGTCGGTGAAAGTTCGTGAATATTCGTCTCTCCGCCTGCAAAGGTGACATTTTAAATGTTAATACTTCAAAACCGAAAACCTTTCGCTGTCATGGTATTTGTATAGTTCCCAAGTTCACATTAGAGCAGTTGTGGAGAACTAGCAGTGGTTGAACTACTAGTTAAATTACTTTTACAGTAATTACTGAGTACATGTAGTTGTAACTAGTTTATGTAAAGTAATTACAACTGCCTAGTTTGATTACTTTACATGGTGGTTAACTATGTAGTTTAACTGCTACCAAGAATGCTAATAAACAACTACTGAAAATTTTCAGAAATCTGCAGTGTGTCTTTTTAGTATGGCAGGTCAAATACTTAAACCAAGAAGGTGCATGATTTTTGACAAATTGTTTGAAAAGATGGTTATTTCTCCATGCTATGTAAAGCCAATCCGCCAAAGTTGAAACAAACGAATAATAAAATAACTATTAAAACACATAGAAATAATGTTTAACTTTTTATACTAACCAGTTGCCATAGTGGAGAAGTAGGCTAATTGTAATTACTTTTACAAAATTGTAGTTAACTAGTAGTTAAAATCATCACTTTATTTAGTGGTTAGTAGTTGTAGTTGAAGAGAACTTAGTAAAAGTATTCACACATCAAACTACCTTCTGGATGTAGTTCTCCACACGAGCCTGAAGTCCAAACCATCGGAATTCAACGGTCACTAATTTGTAAGCAGTCATCACTGGCTTGACTTGTTTCTAAACGATACAAAAATACACAAAAAAAAACTTGTTAACTTGACACGACAAGACTTTCTTTCTGTCACCAATCTACGATGCACTTACCATCCAGTTTCCATTTAATGGACCCCGACCCGTCTTTTTGGATTTGAATTTTGTTGGGTCTTCATCCGATTTATAGTCCTATGACAAAGACAAAACAATATTCAAATGACATCGTCAAAACTTCTAAAAATAGTTAAAATTTCACTTACATTACTATTTACAGTATCATTAGCAATATCTATGAATACAATTTCCCGCTGCTTTAGCTTTTCAGGCGTTAATAAGTGAACCTGCAAATGGTTATGTTATATATTAACAAAAAATATTAAAAAATGCCGAAAATGTCCTGAGATCATAATTATAAGTACAAAGATTGTTATTCATCAACAATGGTTCTCACAAAAATAATGTCAACTCACGTTGGATTGATCACCAGTGCCTTCGCTGTGCATCGTTTCAATGCAGATGATGAAGTTATCCTTCATGTAATCCGGATTCTGTTAACGTTTAACAAAACCACATTTACTCCCTTGTTCAGGAATCAAAACAACAACAACAACAAAATTAAACAGCATTTTTGTGTTTAAAGTCATCTTAAAAAAATACAAAAAACACCACTCACTGTGATTACTGCGGAGATAATAAGGGTGACGATCAAAAAAAGAAAAACCATGAAATAGAACAAGGAAGCGTTAACGATAAAGAAAAACAAAAAACAATCGAGATTAGTGCATACTGTGATCCTATTGAACCTGTTTTGCAGTAGGGATAAGCATTCCAAGCTTCTTCGTGAATTTCTAGAGAGCCTTTGGGAGCAAGTAGACGGATGAAAGCGGGAACTTTACTGCGATAAAGAGATCGATAATAAGTATCCAACGTCGTTAAGTTTAATTTTTTCCAGTGAACCCTCAATTCAACAACACCCTAATTTAACTGATTTTAAGATTTCAGACAAAGAGTAGCGCAACTCGAAAGTACGTAACAAGGGATACAGGAAACTGTAAAGCTACGGCATACAAACTGTCTCGCCCCTTACTAGTCCATTAAATCAAGGGTTCACTGTATACAAGGTGTGCCTAAAATGTGTAACCACAGATGTTACGCATCAAAACAAAGCAAACAAGTACATTAAAAATGCCTTTTTTTAAGCCTACTCTTTATATATTGACATGTAATGTCCGCCCTATAGGTAAGTGACACTCGTGAGACTAAGACGGATCCATGGACACATCAAACAATCCATCGAGCCATTTAGCCTGTAGGAGGAGGGTCTAAAGATAATGGATATATGGCATGTAGCATCAGCCATATTGGTTTTTCATCGATGTCGCTCGATAAGACTAAGGTCAATCTGTAGACACCTCATTCATCAAAATCCATCGAGTAATCTTATTTTTGTATGCAGAAACTCACTCACATACACAGTGAAACTAATATAAAAGAGTAAACAAAAATTCATATAAACA
The DNA here is from genome assembly GCA_034695005.1 of Cryptops parisi. NCBI lineage: Eukaryota > Metazoa > Arthropoda > Chilopoda > Scolopendromorpha > Cryptopidae > Cryptops > Cryptops parisi. The sequence goes on along the minus strand of JAQIWH010003113.1, from coordinate 3,507 downwards.
TAAGTCCGGAAATGCTTCTCTTCCGGAATAACACAAGGTGATATATCGAATAGTTGCATAAGCTTGTTTCATAAATTGCTGCAGGTATGTCAACGAGTATGCAAATCTATATTTTTTTATATGGATTCTCTGCTTTGTTTTGAAGCCTAGAATCTGTGGCTAATATCTCACTAGATCTTCTAGGAACACCCTATATAATAAATTGCAATGGGCAAAGCCTACACACCTTGCTAGATGGTATATTTTATAAGTATACTGCCCCGTCGTGTACTTTCCTCCCAACAGAGGTACATTATCGAAAGGCTCGTTTCGGAGCACTTCGATGCCTTCTCCGCCGCCGGTTTCATTTTTAGATGCTTCCGCCACGGAATACAGCTGCGCAACTTGATACTAAACGAGTATAATAAACGCACAAAGTTAGTTGAATCGACACACTACGAATGCCAATGATTATGTGTGTGTGTGTGTGTGCAGTGAATTTGAAAGTTAATAAAGTTAAGTCAACTGCAGTTTTTAATTCCCATTCATCTACCACAGTCTCGATCACGTACGGGAATTGAAAACAATTCTCGATAGCAAACAGTAGAACTTTTTATTTATAAAGCTAAAATTTTTGTTTATGTGTTAAAATAGATTATATAAGACGCACACATGAGATATGCCTAAAAAACGACTTACTGAACGATGAAACTGAAAACGCCAAATAACACCCTCGTTCCTATATTTTTCATTTTATATTCTACCGGTTATAGCGATTACTTCATTGTACCTAGTTTATTATATTATAATTGATACAAGACGCAGCTGGGTAGCGCGCAGTGTAAAATCTAGTACAAGGTGCATCTTGTATTCGCAAAAATACGATACTGTACTTAAAAAGGAAAAATTACAGAATTACGAGACAACATTCTTCTCAATCCGAGTTATCACAATTTTTTCTAATGTACATCGAACCAACGTTTGCTCGACGTTCTTTACGAGGTGCTAAAAACGCTTAGAAACATCCAAAGATAGTCGACAACGTATATAGGGTAAGTTGACAACTCTTTGTAAGTTACAAAAAAGTTATCAACCATCTTTGGACGGTTTTCAAGCTAAAAGCGTCCAAAGTGAACGCACCCGTAGTCTAAGTAAATTTTTGGTCCAACCAAAAATCTCAAAATTTCGTACATTTTCACAAGGTTTTTGTATTCAATGAACCAAAGAACAAAACCACACTTATAAAGGATTGAATTGACGCTGGAGCATGTGACAATTACACCAAGTTAAAGATTTGACGGGAAAAGATGGTAATCTTTATCAAACCAAAGATATCGAACCTCATCTTATCCAGGACCTTTGCACTTAACCTACAATATCATAGGAAAACTTCAATTCGAAAAACGAGCATGTTGGATACGGTAATTGTTTACGACAAAAAAACTTGCTCCAACATGACACATTATGAGTCGTCAACAAAATCAATAACCAACAACGAATCAACATTTTGATTTGGAGATTCGTCATCATTGAGAAATGTACCCATTAAATCAATTTTTTTTTTGTCTAACTGTGAACAAAGTTGAACACCGTACATGATTACTAATTTTAGAAAATTATTGCTGTATTATATCATGTACAAATAGTTTCTACTGTGTTACATTATAGTTGCTGCTGTATTATATCATGTAGGTGCTAATTCCTTACACAAGTACAGGTTTACGTATATGTCAAGGTCCGTTTGTATTGACGTCTTAACATGCAGCAATCAACCATTGCTTGACTAGATTATTATATAGTCTTGTATCTAGACATAATAATTGTCTAAATCTTTGCACAAGATAGACGTTTGAATGCAAATATGTTACGTTTATATATATATAAAGAAAAAGTTCATATTACATGACTTTGACCCAAAATACAACAGCTAAATTATTAATATTATGTAAAAATGTGTTCTAATTCAAAATTATACCTAACACATTGTTCTACTACATAACGTAGCCTTCTTTCAAGACAATAGTATCTTGTATAACAGTTGCCAGAAGGAAGCCCATAAAACGTTAACACATAATATAACTTGATAACATGATTAGATTAAACCACTTTATAAACGTCTTATTTGGCTATATTCCGTGAAACGTTTGTTCTTTAGACCATGTAATGGTTAAACATCATTTTTCAACACTGTTAAGAAAAAAATAACGGAAGCTAAATTGTTTAGTGTGTTAGTTACACTCGATTCGTTTTCTTAAAAATCACATAAAACACATTCAATACATTGTTACATTCACCATTGTATCCATCATATGGATACAATGGTACGTACTGTAACGAAAATCGCGAATAACGGATCAAGAATAATATCGAGTTGATGTACGAAATCAATACGATATTATGGATTGGTCAACTTTACAGATTTTAAATTATGCAACTAGAAAAAAATCAAAGCAATAATTTCACCATAATAACGATTACATAATTATTATCTCTAAATTGAGGCTACCAAAAGTAGGTTCACAAAACCTACAAAAATCCAAGATCGATTCTTTATATATATATATATATTATAGATATATTTTTTTTAAAGATTATATTAAATGGTCATTAAATTGGGTTACTTTTATCAAGTGGCAAAAAAATTGCAAAATCATGTGGATATCAATCAAGATTGTGATAAATTAACAACTTGCTTTTGTTTCGACGACGTTCGCAACAGTGAGCACACACAGTTTGTAATCTATATTACAAAATGTGTTATTTTCTTCTCACCTCATTTTTAGCGTTGAATTTTTTTTCATACTTTTAAACAATGATTATTTAAAAAGGAAACACATACGAACCTATGTTGTTTATTGTTATACACTATTTAACTACAAACGAACTCACCTCTTCGACCGTGATAGGTAAAACGACACGACTAGAAAGAGAAAAAAACATAAAACGTTACGTGTTGTGTTTTGTAATCAAAGATGTGACAACAAAATTTGTCAAAGGGGGGGATGGATTGTTGTTGTTGTTGTTTTTGTTTGTAACCATCGTTTGGGGTTGATGAATGGAGATCGAAATTGCCGGTGTTTGTCGGCTCCTCTTCAGAAAAACCCCAATCACCCGAACATGGTGGTTGAAGGAGTTTCCATTCCCCCATTTTTTCGGGGGTTTGTTGTTCCTCCCTCTGCCTATCGGGGGGGTCGGGGAAGGAACTCGACAAGAATCGAGGGGGTTCGTTAAGTCGCGAGAGAGAATATGGAAGATATTTTTCGAGGGAAGATACTCACAATTCTTTGATGATCATCGTGAAGTCCTTCTTCTACAGTAGGCTACACATTGGCGCTCCTCCTCCCCAAGTAAAAACCTATCTCGCGAATGAGGTGTTTCTCGAGCGAGAAAAGTGACGTCATCGAAAGACACCTCCCTCTTTTCGATTGACGTCACTTGTGTGTGTGTGTGAGCATGACCGACAACTATACAAAAGGCCAACCCATCACGCATAGCGCCAATATAAACGCTGACCCCGTCGCGTTTCCC
>JAQIWH010003112.1:0-21293 GCA_034695005.1 Cryptops parisi | reverse complement strand
GAAACGGGAGTGCCCCGAGAAAACCTGCCCCCGCGGTGTCAGACCCTAAACTGAACCCACACGGCACGAGTGGGAAGTACAGTAGGAAGCCGCATTAATTTCCATCTAGCTTTGGAACAGGAACTATTTTAAAGTACGGCACGTTTTATAAGAAACAAACAATAAGTTTGGACGGACACAAGTGACGCTCGAAAGTTATCCTTCCAACTCTCAACTTCAACCAACGACAACTCCTTTACTCAAATGTGTGCAAACAGTATCCTTCTCCAAGTGCTTTTAAAAGCTCATGTTTGTGTTATTCCATGTCCTCGTCTTTTGGAGGGAGAAAATGATTCGTGACATCCTCTTCGTCCTTTCCCTCGTGCCTGTCTTTCTGGACGAACCTCCTATAGCAGAGACCATGGTGGAGTTAGCCCAACAGCAAGACAAACTCACCTCTCCTTTCCTTTCTTACTAGCACAGACAAGCGTTCATGATCTATTTGCCTATTTATCCTGTGGGTTAAACCCCGTTTTATTCATCGTCACTGAGCATCTGCTATCCCCTGGATAATAATAAAAAAGTTTTTTTTTTCCTGGTCTTCTTTACTTCGCCACAGAAGACGACCGCAAGTACCTCTTGAACGAGTGGTCTCTCTCGTTCTTTATTTCTCTATGTAGTACCTATGGGCCAAGAGGCCTAGTAGTCTGTCTCGCTAAGACTAGGTCTTGGGCTGGCTGGCTCTTTCTGTCAGCCCACTCGAGCGAGATTAGCGCCTCTCAGAGGTTGTCGCCATCTTTTATGGAAGCCACTGGAAAGAGCCGGAGAGGAACCTTCTGCTCCTTCTCGACGACAAACAGCAGGTGCTCGAAGTAAAAAGGTGAGGAGTGAAAAGCAACAAACGCAGTTGTTGTTGTGCTGTTGTAGGTTGCGCGTGAATAACACAGAAATACATACTATTCTAGTATACACGTTTACATGTACATGCTAAGGGTACTAGTAAAACGCACCGGTTACAGTACGAACCAGTAGGATTATTGTATTCGAGTGTGATTAGATTCCTGTTTCGCACCTTTGCTCGAGCAGTCGAAAAATACAAAATGGTTTTACACAAAACATACCGTAATACTTTGTTATATTGTTGTATAACCCATACACAACACCTAGCATTTGATAGTCTCGGTTAAAAAATATATTCGGATATTCTACCAAAATAATTTTACAGAATAATTAGAAAATTCAATACAACTTCAGAAAAAAACATTTGTTATACAGTTATGTTGCTTGACCAGCACATCAAAGATTAAATAAATCATCCAAATGATTATTTTACTTCAATATAAGCATTTTCGTGAAGATTAACCACCTCTAAATAGAGTGTGCACAAATTATAATTATATTTATATCTATTTGAATGGACATTATAACGATAATTTTCGAATATCTTTTATGATAGATAACCTATAGTCAGCACATTCTACTTTTGCTACTAATGTGCGTACCGAATTCTTTATAAGAGAAATATCAAGGTTATCAATACCCTAAATCAAAAGTTCAATCAGCATAATAAACAATGCTACGAAAAAATAAATGACATAAAATAATATATTACACAATGAAAAATATCTCCGTATGAATAAAAACGTCACACATCACAAATACTATTTATCATTTGAAATAAATATAAAAACAAAACAAAATGCGGGAAATAGATTACAAAACGGAATAAACAGAGAAAATATACGTATAAATAATTTGTAAAATCATACACGATGTTTTTTCTTATCGAATTTAAGGACTTCGGGCAATGTAATGATATGCCACATTTTTAAAATTGTTCAGGAGAGCCGTTTTCTGGTGAGTAACTCCATACAAGTAAGATACCATATTGAGCAACAAGGCGATATTATGCTGCCATTTTCTGCAAAATCCAGAAACGAATAAAGTAACTAGCTAGAAACAGTTCTGAGGGACAGTTTGATCTGAAAATGTCAATTTTGGAAAATGTGTGGCATAATTTATTGCCCGAAGACCTTCAATTATACTGCAGGCCTATGTAAAGCCATATCTGATAAGAGTGACCGGTTTGAGAATGTAGCACTATAGTGGTAAAAGTGCCGAGTTAGCCGTTGGGTGGCGAGATGAAGCGAATGTCGCCTGATCCTAGGTGGCGCCGCTAATCACCAATTAAAGAGCTTATGTTTTTCCGAGCTGGCGCTAATTGCTCCCGTTTCTGAGGAGAAACGACAGAGTTAGAGAAGGTGCCTTCAAAAGAAGGAAAAAGGGGTTTCCACCCCCCCTGCTTTTATTAACCTGCCTTTAGGCTGGCGCATTAAAGCCCCCATTAGCGACGCCGACGCCAGAGGGAGCTCCGGTCTTCGAACAATGGCTGCCTTGTCACGTTACGTTGCAAATTAAATATTCATAGCCCTCGCCGCTGATTTGCTCGCCTTCAGAAAAAAGTCTTTCTAAGAAAGAGTCTCGTTTATCCAAAAAAAAAATCGGTTGCTAAGTTACCTAGCCAGGGAATGGGGTCTGAAAAACCCAACGTGTGGAAAAGATGCTTCACATCGTATATTTTTTACCTCTATCAATGATTAAACACACTAAGCCCAGTCTTTATACCTCACTTTGATATTAAAAACATTCACATATTTCAAACTCGACTACTAGTTGGTTTTATGTATGCAAAATACTCTACCTATTGGCTACGTTTGTGAATTCGAACTTTTTCGTATCTCAAAGGTCTGAAACCAAACAGTAACATCGGTTTGTTTGTTTTTTAACAGAGTACCGCATAATCAAAATAATACACTTCAGTCAATAATTACATTTTACACTACATCCAATTTTATTATTTTGTTTCAGATATATATTTATTTAAATGACCTAAATCTACAACAAAAAAAAAAGATTCTGTACAAAATTGTCACAACATGTGTGAATTTATCACCCTCGCACGAAATTACTTTCGCTTTATTAACGCGTCGACGAATTCCATGCTAAATTAACAAAACATAAATACTAAACTTTGGAGTTTAACACCCACAATTTCCAATGCTTACATAAAGGAGAAAAACTCACAAAAAATAACACTCTCCCCATCACTTATCTGTTCACTGAAAGAAATTATTTCACCACTCGTATACGCTTCTGCACGTCCATTTTCCTCACATCTGGCAATTCCAATCAACCTTACTTTAAGAACCGAATTAGAAAAGAAAAGCAAAATATAATAATATGAAGAAAAAAAATCCGTTCACCGTTTATGTTTAGGTGACACGCAAATTGAAACTAAATTGATGCACCGGAAAAAAAGATCCCTGGAGGGTTAATAAATTGATTTTTGTTTTCTCCTTCAACAAGGAAGCGAGTGTTTACTTTGTAAACGTATTCATTGGCCGAAACAAGATTCGGGTAATTCGATCCATGGACGCCAACAAAAAGAACAAAAAAATAATAATAATAATGAATATACAAAAAAAAAGTCTTTGCTAAAACCAATTGTGAGGGAGAGTGTTTACACAATTTTGCCATCAGAAAGCGAACTCGTTAAGGTCGTTGATTCGATTGGTGGACGCTTTTGCCCATCCGAATCACGTCTTCTAATAACACCTGATTACTTTAATGGACATTCACTAAAAGCCGCAAAGAAAAACAGACAAAAAAAAAACCCGAGTAAGTGAGTTGAAAAACGAGTTAACTCCACTTGGGGGGTCGTGGAAAAAAATTCAATTCGTTCGAAAAATAGTCAACAAAAGAAAACAGGCGTGAAAAAGAGAACGCCAACACCACCAAGGGTCTTTTTTAAGGGGGGTTTCGGAAGGGGGGGAGAGGAAGATAATTTCGATCCACACAGCCTAGCAATTCGGTCGTTTAAACCCCTCGTTTGAGGACGCTTATCTCATTAAGAGTCGATTGGCGCGACCCCATGACGTCATTTCCTGCGCAGTCGCACTCCTTCCTTCATTAAAATTTCAGCTTTTCTGGTAAAGCTACCATCTGTTGGTTACGCCGAATTAAATGAAAGCGCCCAGCAATGACGTCACGATCACTTAACCCATCAATTTTTGACCTCAGTCGACCATCAGCAAACGCGTGAAGACCAGAGTGACAAAAGCGTTCTCCCCTTCCTCGACCAATAACGGCGTCAATTCGCACCGAAAGTTGTGTCACGACCAATATACCAACTGTCCAGATGCTACACTTAGGCTGAAATTAAATCAACTCCACGTGGGTTTTTTATAGTTCATTTAATAAACGTCCATTCTCTATTGAGACTGAACGCTCCTAATGGGATGTCACTCATGGGATAGGACAAAAAAGTTAACATTGCTAAACGTTTCACTATTGTCGATTATACAGTAATGAATATCGACAAAACTGAAACACGTTCTGTTTTTTTATGTGTTTATTTGTATTTAGAATGCGTACGCCACGATACAAATCACATAATAATGACGCACAATTGAGATGACAACGGATTCGAACTCTTGGTCGCTTTCTTTTAAGTTCTAAACGAGGTGACACTAACATATCCTGCAACTTACAACAGTCACCGAGTTTCTAAATGCTTGCAACAGCCAACAAACAACCCGTATTGTTATTTCAAAGATGTGAAAAACAGCAAAATATAGCCCAATGGTTACGTTCAGTTACATCGGCACAGACAGCACGATAAAAGCGGCTCGAATTACACCGAGGACAAAGACAACACTGGCACCGGAAATTGGGTAAAAACCACAGTTACAACCTAACGCTTCATTGTTACAGCTCGTTATATTATTTCGACTCGAAACCCACGTGGCTTGTATAAGTTTTGGCTACGATGACCATTGTGAAGTACAAAAACCAAGATGGTCGCCGTCATCCGATCTTGCGTTGGCATTCGTGGCATCGGATTTCCTCCGTTTTCCAGAGAAGGAGGGGGTAAAAGAAAAGAACACGTACAAAAAAAAAGACTGCCCTCCCACAAAAGAAGCCGGTGTTGCGCCGCCGGGTGACGATGTTAGGAAGCATTCTTGGCCTCATAAGAAAAGCTACGAGGGGTGGGGGGTTAGAATAGAGAGGAAGGGCTAATCAGTCAGCACCCGAGCCATGAATGGAGGGACTCTCGTTACACCCTCGAGGACCAATGGGGTGCTAGCAGATGCCAATCGCACGCAAGCAACCGTGCAACCCACGGGTGACAACAACAAGGGCCATTGTGTGTGCGTAGCGCATAATCTGCTCGGGAACGAGGCCTAATTGGAGATTAGCCGATATCAATTCACAATGGAGCCGCAATATCAACAGTAATTAAGACTCTATTCCCCTCGTTTGGCGATGGTTGTAAAACCAGAAAAATGGTGGACAACAATTACTATCATTTAAGCATTTCATAACAGCGACATTATCATCGTTCCCCCTTCCGGCGAAATTGGTTGAAGAAGAATCACATCATCAGCGACAGATGCAATCCATAATAATGAGCCCCATACTATACTTGACGGTTGTATCGAGTGTATGGTTAACCGACCAAATCATGAAAAAAAACAACAATAAAAACAACACACATTATTGTGACTGTATCTTTGGCACCTTTGATTATTCTGATTATCCCATTGAAATTCAACGCCCAATGAACTGAACGTTTTAAACACCATTATGTCCTGCTTTATTCTACGCAATCTCTAATAGTATTCAAAACCCGTATAACTAACAGTTAATTTTGTTCAGAATTGTATAATGAATTGAAGGGCTCCAGGCAATATAAAGATAAACCACATTTTTTTTACATCAAATTGTCCCTCAGTACTCTTTCTAGTTTGTTACTTTACCACATCCTTGATTTTCCAGAAAATGGCAACATAATATAGAAAATCACCTTATTGCTCAGTGTGGTACTCTATGGAGTTTCTAACCAGGAAAAACGACTCTCCTGAACAATTTAAAAAAAAATGTAGCTTATCCAAAGCTTATTGCCCGAAGCTCTTCAATTCTACTTCAATAGCAAAATTCCCGTACCCTTTTATAAACACAATTTATTACAAGTAAAAAAATTCTTAGATAAAAGCGTTTTACCCTACTGACCGGGAAAACCAAGCATTGAAAAGATTTACCCGGTCAGTAAAGTAAAAAGTTTTTTATTTGAATTTTTTACTGGTAACGATTCTACTATTACAAGAGTCTAATGATAGACACGAAATTTACATGACAGACACGAAACGACTGATACAAACATTGAGAACTACTCAGAATACCTTCTGCACATTTTTACCATTACGTACCAGTATCGTATATAAAACCATATTAACCATATTTTATATTTTCAATCCAATGGATTGCTTTATGAAAAAATAAAATAAAATAAAAATAAACAAAACACTACCATGATTGACCAAGTTATTTAAACTTATAACTATAACCCGTTGGATATCAAAGTTAATATGCCCAACTTCAAAATTAAAATAACTGATATGGTCTTTTTTTTTTAAAAACATTTCGGTTGACAAATAAAATAATGTCAACCCTAACTATTTATCTCAGTCTATAATGTACACTAATAGCTCTAAATGTACGTACACTAAAGCGCTCACGCAAAAAAAGTCATGAATGAATGAACCTTTGGAAGGAACTGCTACTCGTTAGTCGTGTGTCCTGCTGTGAGAAGGCCAGTCATTCGGTGGTCAAAGGGAACCCTCATCCTTGTGTGTCAATTCGCATCGACAGGTGAACGAGGTGAGCAAAATTCGAGTTGACACACCTCAACACGACCCGTTTTTACTCCCTTTACAAGTTAGAAAAACACCCTTTCTACCCATCAAAATGATTCATCCGATCGGAAGAAAAACATTATTTCAGATGGTTAGAAAATTGGATATTTTTAGACACAACGATTTTTACCCATTGATAACCACGACGAAAAATATTTGAAGTGTTACGGGCAATATAATGATAAGCCAGATTTTCGAAATTGTTCAGGAGAGCCGTTTTTCTAGTGAGAAACTCCATAGAGTATCAAATTGAACAACAAAGTAATTTTCTATATTATCATACCATTTTCTAGGAAGTGGTAAAGTAACAAGCTAGAAACAGAGGCCTACTGAAGGATAGCTTGATGTAAAAAAAGTCATTTTTTGGAAAAAAAATGTGGCTTGTCATTATATTCCCCGGTGCTCTTTATTCGCTGTGATAAAAACACTCAAAATAAAAAGTAAATAGTAGAATACATACTGTATAAATTGTGTATAATGAAAAAACAAGTCAAGCTCATTATGACAGGTATCCGTCATATAGGCCTACTGTAGTTTTAGTAATGATACCCATTGACTCACCCCCTCCTTTTTTTTAGATTGACGACTCGCTTTAAATCAAGGGGGGGGGGGGCATGTAATACACGATCATGATCTAAATTACATTCACGTTCACGCGACTGAAACTCTATTAATTTTTCATACACGCTTCATTCTCTCGTCATTTCATAAATCCTTGCAACTATGACCCGTTCTCGTCGCCTAAGCAGCTTGGACAACATCGAACCCCTTGACACGGAAGATTTCCAATGGGGGCATTACTCGTTATTTAATGAACGCGGCACGTGCCGACACGACGCGTCGAGGGTCCTTCGCCACGTGACTTGGCGTACGTGGCGTGGGTGTTTAACTCCCCTTTCCCGGAGAAGAAGCGCAGGAAACGACGAGCTCGTTCCCACGTCGGGAGCCTGTTCCGGATGCTTCGGGGAAAAAAATAAAAAGAATAATACAAAAAAAAACCCGGACACCTGCGATCGAGGCGCCGAACGAATCACCGACAGCACGTGCCTTTCGCGACGAGCGTGACTCGTCGAACGTCTCCTCTTCGGAAATACGCGCGACACGCGGACCGCGAAATCGCACAGAACGAACGTCGAGCGGACGTCGTAGCCGTTCCACGAGACTGAACGACATCAAACTTCGTGTTTGACAAGATGCGATTTGTTACATGGTTCAGCTGAATTTTTATTTGGTTTTCTTTTCCTTGGCTGGGTGATGACACCTGCCTATGATATACACTGTATGTACCGGTATATCAGTCTGACATCAGCGTAAATATAATGCTATAAAGATGAACGATAACTGTAACCAATTGACATTATTCAATAGTAAAATTGACAACTAACATTATTCGATTTTTGACATGAATACCTATTCAAAATAAAAATTAAAAATATAATAATATATGTATAAAATAATTAAACTCCAATAAATGACATCATGATCCTTTTCGTGGTTACGCGTTATGAAATTAAAATTTACAAATTTAAAATGTCACATTTCATATTGACTTTCTTTGAAAACAAAAAACAAATAATAAAACAAAAGCCATCCACTTTGACTAAGATAAAAGTAGCCTAAGTAAAATCAACGAGATCTTTGCCAAAAGATTCGAATCGCTTTAAAAAAAACAAAAAACAACAAACGAAAAACAACAACCCAACCAATAAAAAAGTAGAGTCGAGTGAAGTACAAGAGGTGGGGGTGAAAAAAAAAAAAAGACGGGGTTTAGCTCGTCACGACAGCTCGAGAGAACGGTCTTTATTTTTGGAAAAATAATCACGCTAATAAAATAAAGAACAAAATGAATGGTCTATTAGACCAAATAGCTACTCGAGCCAATTAAGTGTGGCGCTCGTTCCGTCCGCCTAATAAGTTCGTTTAATTTAACGCTAATGGAAAGATGGAGACTAGAGCGGAAGTGCACTTCCACGCACTCCAACACGAGGCGGGGGCGGGATGATATCATGAAATAACGAAAAAAGAGCCAAAACGCACTAACAACGAAAGGAAGAAGTAGTAGAAGAAGAAAAAAACCCCAGCAAAACACCGAACAAAAGAGTCAGCAGCAAGCGGTCATTATTATTATTGTTATTAGAGTTCTACCTGTGTGTCGTGCTTCGGTCGCACGACGAGGCTTTAAAAATTGAATAATCAATCAAGATTGCATTAGTACACGACTCATTATCGTAAGAGAAAATCCTGTAAGGTGGGACCTATTGACATTGTAATCGCTACGCACTCGACATTTCACGCAAATCACGCCATTAATTCGTAGTCGTTAAATTTACGGCTGCCTCTAATCCGATGGTCGTTCGCAGACGATCGATTTCGTTATTAAAGACACCAATAAACTGGTTGCAAAATAATGGGCAACCATTTTTTTTGGAAGAAAATAAGGGGAAAGGGTAGCCTATTGTTTCTAATTCACGAAACGATTTATACGAAAAAAAATAAAATAATAAAAACATATCTCGAAAACAAATCCTGTCTGCGTTGTTACGCAGACAGGAAAATTCACGATAGTTCAATTAAACACGTACTGCTGTAATGATAAAATCATAGCAAATCAATCATAACGTGTTAAATTCTTACTCGTGCTGTCGTAGAGTTAATCTATTTTTGACCTGAAGTTATCTACACACGAATTGATTAGGTAATTGAATATTGAAATACAAAAAAACCAAAATCTTTCGTATATAACCTACAGTAATTTTACACAATAGTGGTAAATTTTGGAACACCCCGTAAAAAAAAGTAAATTCTAAAATTTTTACAAAACCTTAAAAAAACATTATTAAAAAATAAACGACCTATTGAAAAACTAAAAATTCATCATGATCTCAAAGATATCCGTGATTTAAAGATACTCCGTATGTTTAATAACCTATGCCACAATATTAAAAACTAACGCGATTTAATTAATAACAAAAACATAACGTGATTTTTTCGAAGCTATTAATTTTTTGCCAATTAAAGATAGGAAGAAAAAAAAATTAGATTCTTTCATGCCTCTACATATTTAACAAAAGAAAAAACATCCTGTGATCGAAAGCTAAAACTAACGACTAATTATCTTTGGTAAAGGAACTGTGACCTTCGGGGTAAGCCACACGAACACCTTTTTTTAATTGGAAATCCTTCCCAGTTCGTTTTTCCCTGATTAATAAAATACAGTGCAAAAAAAAAGAAGAAGACAACACAGCAACCCACACACACAAATACGAGAGAGAGACAGAGAGAAGTAATTATTTCTTGTGATGTCCGATGACACAGATAGGGCCATTAAAGTGCTCGTGACCAATAGGAAGGTCGAACGAAGGAAGAAAAAAAAATGAACGACAACGAGACGAAAAAGAAGCCAAAACGCCAACTCATTATCGCGACCCGAGGAGACCAGCAAACGAAGCGACGCAAATTAATGAACAAAACAAATCGCGTGACGTCCATTCCACCCCCAACTGAATTCGATGACGATTCCGCTTCGCATCTGCTTTAATCAGATTTTAATCCACAGAAGGCCAACGAGAGAAATTTCCGCCACGCAATAACAATGTGAAGAAATTATAATTGAAAAAAAAAAATAGACATCAACAAAAATTTACATCCATAACGTTTAAACGTGCACACCCCTATAACTACAGAATTTGACTTTTGTTTTTACCATTACTAAAACCTATAGAAATTGTTAATCGATCGTTTTGATAAAACGCTATACTGTGGTAGAAACAATGTAAGCAACAAAATGTTACATTATAAAGCAAGTGATAGAAAATAAACTTAATTTTTTAGTACAGCTTTTTGACCTGGCTTGATACAGTGTTTTTGTTTTCAAATCAAAATTTAAAAATATTTACTTATTTATTTATTTATTTATTTGTTTAAAATTTTACGTCTCATGGAGACAAATCAATATACGGAAAATTCAAATGAGTAACAAATTTAAAACAAGTATGTGAAAAAATAGTTTTGTTGATTTGTATTAAGTGTTTAGGCATCACGATGAATGCCTCACGATGAATGATTTTTCAGATAAACGGTATGTAGTAAACCGTATATGTAATATATTGTGTCTATGTTTTGCTCTGCTCAGTTTTGCAGTTTGTAAATATTGTTTATTTTCAATTTTTGTCCATTTTTTTCTTTTGTTACAGTTGTTTTGTTTTGTTTTGTGTTTTTCCGTTGTACATGGTAGGCCTACTATTGATCGTTTACGATCGAAATAATAAATAAATAAATAAATATATGTATGTTTATTTATAACAAAGTACGATTTGGTTTAACATTGCTTGAAAAAAAAATATGTGGTTGTTATTGTCAGCAACACTCTACGAGAAAAATTTCATATTCAGGTGACATTTTCTCGAAATTGACACGACATCGATCCATCAAACTTTAAAAGAATAAAATGTTTCGCGAACTGTCTACGTTTCAAATTTCAGCTTCCTGAAATATTAGATAGAGGGTCAAAATAGACAGCAAAAGATGTTGATGCACGCGCGTGCACACACACACACAACGGTTAAGCCAAGTTAAATGAAAGGTTGTGAAAATACACTTTATTTGTAATAATTTTTCATTCCATATATACGTGAGCGTATATAAAATATATAAAACATAAAAATATTTTATATGTAGTATAAAATATTTTTGTACACCATACTGTATATATAAAAAATATTTTTCGTAAAGAGCGATAACGTATAGTTACTTACCGTTACCTTTGTACCATTTTCGCGTAAGCTTATCAAACGTATACTTCACAGCATAACTCAAACGTCATGCGTGAAGCCGAACCTTTGAGCGGAGCTTTTTTTTTAAAGATTTTAAGCCAACGTCCTGGGGCCGAAAGTTCACTTATAAGTTTTTATTTTAATTATGTTATTCCCACGAACAACACAAATCCGAAGAACACATTAAATTAATTTTTCACCTACATTCGTTTTGCTTAGCAAAGAACCAAAATACAGTATACCAGTGAAAAGAAACATATTTCACGCCATTGACCTACTAACCAGAAATGGATTGTATAGAATACTAAACCCTACTCCAGTGTTAAAAATAACCTAATCGCGTCTGAACAGTGGATCAATATAAACCTGTCTTCGCAAACAAAACTAATACGATTCACTGCGTTATATTATAAAGAGTATCCCTCAGTATCCTAAGCACCCCTAATTGGCATCAAATCGTGCGATGGTGAGATGGGAATAAAGAGGGGTTCGGTCGCGATTGGCTGCTTCCGAGAGTCTCCTTTTCCCCTTTCCATCCCCCCTTTGCATGTCAAACATGGACAGAGTATCCGATGGCGCATGCGCGCCACGTGACATCGCGGGTCGCTAACAACCTCCTGAATCAGGGTAGGACGACTCATCTTCATCGAGTAGTGCCAATCATTTCGACAAATTCTCAATAGACAACAAATAAGTAGATTTAGAATTAAAACCAAAATACTCCGCAAAATAATAAAATACTATGCAAGCAGTAAGAAATAACTCATCAAGTAACATGTATAAAAAAAACAAGTACATTAAAAATACTTTTTAAGAATCCTCTTTATATACTGTCATATACAGATAAACTTTATGTACATAAATAATGCACAAAAAAAAACAACTTAATTTTGCATGTTTCGATTTATGCGACTTAACATTTATGCAAGTCGATATTCAATTCATGCGTGTTTTGAGTAGTCCTATTTTTGATTTCTTCACGTTTCGATTTATGTGAATTTCGATTTATGCGATTTTAAACTTATGTGACCGTTGAGTAATTCGATATTCGATTTATGCGAGTTTTAAGTAATTCCATTTTTGATTTCTGAATTTTTTTTTTATTTAGTTATTGAAACATGCAAATTTTTTTTAAGTTGGATTTTTTTTACATTAGACTTTTTCACATTGGTTTTTGTTTTATTCTTTTTTTGGTACATTAGACTATACAGTATATTCTCATAAACGACTGTAGATGGCAATATAGTTCAATTCCCAGCTCTCTCACAAACTCACTCACTCACGAGTGAAACTAATATAAAGAGTATAATACTACCAGAAAACCTGCCAATCACAAGCTCCACGTCTAAGTTATCCAATACCTCATAATGATAAATAAATTAATTATAAATGGTTTAAAATGATTTCAGGTATTCAAGACAACAACACATTATGTACGATCATTATTATCACCTTAAAAATCTCAGCTCGCTCAATATTTTTTTTTATCTCATAGGATTCCGATTCCTTTCGAGGCTAATTTATTTTTTATTCTCATTTTGCCCCCTCTCCCCCGACATTGCCTCACGTGTCTCTTCACAAAAATTTTCAATTTACCCGTCAAAACATTTCCATTAGCGAAGGTAATTTCATTATGGGGTATGGCACTCAATCCAGCGTGAGCGAGCAAATTGCAAACCCAATGCTACTACTACCACCACCACCACTACTACTACTGCTACCATTTTCACCATCAACAAGAATAAGTAAAAGACAAAAGCAACGACGCCATTGGCTGAAACCAAACTGCTGCAATTTTTCCACCTACCCCCAACACACACCAAAACAAATTACCACCGCTTTCAATTTTTAACGCCTACCACCACCTTCTCGCGAAATATAATTATACATGTTAAAAAAATGTCGCCGTTTTATTAACGTCGTATGTTCGTTGTGTCTCGATACATTTTTTTTTCTTCGTATTAATACGACTACCAACCTCGTCGTTGAAATATCCAATTACTAAAAATATTTATACAGAAAAGTCGTTTTTTTTTCCTACCTGAACTCTAACTTAGGGTAAGTTGACTTTCATAGCCAGTTCTTCTCGGCTGTAAACGTCGGGATAATGCGACTTTTCGAACGCCCTTTCGAGCTCGTGCAACTGATAGGTGGTAAAGGTCGTTCGATTCCGCCGATGTTTCTTCTTGGGTCCATCGTCTTGCGAATCGGTGTCTCGACCGTCCGAAGCGTTCGGTGTCGTCGGTGACGTAGAACCGAGAGCTTTGCTTTTGTCGTCCGACAACGTAGGTTGAACGTTGCTATTAGAACTGTCGTTCTCATCTACCAAAATTGAATATAAAAAAAAACGACATTAACGTTGGTATCGAACATGTCCGCCATGTTAAACAAACTGCGCAGCCATAGAATAAAAGTAACAATAATCGAAAAATTTTTTAAATTGTGTCATTGAAGGCGCGTTTACACGATAATAGTTTTGGCGATAGTGCTGTCATGACTGAGACAATTATCTTAGTGTAAATGAAACTTTATATACAGTAATGTCCAAAATTTTATTGGAATATAATTTAATTGTAGAAAACATTCATAATTAAATATTAAAGTTGACATTAGACATTTATACCAAGATGACTGTGGCGATAGTCGCTGTCATAACAGCAACTAACACCAAAACTATTATCGTGTAAACGCGCCTTAAATGTTAAACATATTTACAGTTTTTTTTATCAAATTTTACCATAAAACGTTATACAACTAAAAAACTGACAAATTTATAGAAAATTAAATAAACAGCATTTTATACATTTATTTTCAAGTGGCAATAAAACTCTATCAGACTCATTTTTATAAGTAAATTACAGAAAAGTATTTTCTATTGATACAAGAGTAGTTCAAAAAGTTACCAGAAAATTAAAATAAACAAACAACCATTTTTTTTTTTCTCGAAGCTTTTTGAACAAACTTATTCTATGTCTTGAAGATCAATTAAGCTGAATAATAGAACCAACACACAACACAAAACCAAATAAGCAAAACAAAGAATCAAACTGTTCGTAATAAACAGAAAATATTAAAATGATTTCAAAGAAAAAAGATGACGAATACACTTGAAAAAAAAATAATTTGAAACAAAAAAAATGGACGATCGAGTGGAGAAAGTTCACCACTCGAGATAAAAAAAAATAAATTAATGGTTGTTGAGGGTGAGTGGCTGAAAAAAAAATCATGTCGTTTAATGCCGGCGTTGAAGATAAAAGACAAATCTCTCCACTAGGCAAACAGGTAACGGGGTAATTCATAGCTAGGGCAAGCAGGTGGTGTCACGTTCACCACCTACTACACACACACACTCACACATACACACCCCACACCCACGCATCGCTCGGTCGCGAGAAAAGAACGCGAATGAAAACAACTCGTCGCCGGGTGATTTACAATGGTTCTGATTAATGGGTCGGAGGATTAGGCGCCATAATGAAGGTGCTCGGTTGGCCACGTGCACCTTCCCACGGTCGCCTGGCAACTGGACGACGACGACGACGACGAGAACGACGATGATGCCTTGGCCCGAGTTCATGCACCTCCCTAATACTCTTCCAGCTGGGTCGACGGTGACGGACAACGTGAGTGACTAAATAAGTAAATAAACAATGGCGGCGTGCCCAATTAACCTTGCTCGCCTCGCGCCTCATTTACGACGGCGCCAACGCGCAAATTTATGCAATTGAGGACGCACAAAAGAGTTTAAAGGGATGAAAACACCCACACTGACATCGTCATCATCATCATCATCCGTTTGGAGAAGCGTGAGTTCATCTCGAAAGGCAATTTTCTGTTTACCAAGCACAACACAACACAACACGTTCTTCCATTCGTCTTTGACGATGCTAACTCGACGAGAAGCTTAGGAGACTCACCCGAGTGAAACTGGAATGGAACAAAACGACAACCACCACCCCCATCTCATGAGATATTTACAACTGACTGACCCTCCTCGCACGTTGATCCCCAACTGGAACCGTGCCAGATGAACCTGAATGTTGCTCCACTAATTCTCAACGCTTGTGGTTGAGTTAAAAGATATAATAAAATGCCACGGTATTATAAATTCAAATCGAATTCAAACCCGCCCACCACCGAGGAAAATCTAATGAAAAAACTCTCCCCTCCTCATTTCTTGTTTTATACACGCATTCAATTTCTTTTAAATAAACAACCATTTCACCAGCGTAAGTATGACAACCGGAAGTCATTTTAAACATCCGTTTGAAAAGTAACCTCACGACAAAATTTCAAATTTGGTAAACAGCATCAAAGAGGATTCCATTCCCGTCATCGTAGATCACTAACCTTATACTACAAGCCTCTTATTATTTTTTTCCTGCTCTTCCCTTTATGTCGGAAGGTGGCCGTGAGCGATAAAGACAAAGCATGTTGTGGAAAACGAGGTTACGAGGTGGCGAAGAACAAACTCGATTTGGCCTTTCCCGAGTCTTTATGTCGGCCTCTTGTCAAAAACGAGGCGCCAGTCTAATCCCGAAAAGGCCAGGAAATGCTCGACGACACCCGAGTCCAGAATTAGCCGTCTGAGAGCGTTCGGCTCGTGTTCTCTCTACTACCCCTTCCGATTCAACACACACACACATCGCTATCCTCACTCTTTTATTACGCCCACCCTCTTCGCCATCGCCCCCAACACGATTCAATCGCGCCGACCACGTGATCCTTTGGCATCTCGTGGAGCGGGCGACACCAAACTTGACAGCGCCACGTCAAATTAATCGCTTTCTCGGGCCAGAGTGGATTTCCGCCGTGTTTAGCCGTTCCTCAATAGAAGCAGAAATCGAAGGAAACGCTGGGCTAAATATATAAAATAAAGCAGACCCTTCGAAATCAGGAAACCGGAGACCCCGAAGTGAAGTGATGCGCCGATAAGGAAGAAAAACCGTGCAGTGCCAATGCATTTCCGCGGAATGTCTAAAAGAAGAGATCAATGATGAAATTGGAACACCAGTGAACAGCCATCGTTGTTTGTTGAACCTTATATATATATTAGCCATAGTCATACATACTGTATCATCCAAATTTTGTTACCCACTCGAAAATATTTTTGAAAGAATATACCAACTGGTAAAATGATCCATGCAACAAAAATACAAAAACTGCTTTTTGAAACTTAGGGGTGACATTTCATATTGTTATTGGAATATTTGGTTGTAACAGTCTTGTAAATTGTAAATACATTTTATTTATTTTTCAAATGTAGCTACACTGTGATATAAAATATACGTGACACCTCATTATTAACTATCTTCAATACGGCATTAAAGTCTATCTAACCCCAATTCGTAAATCTACCCCCTCCCCATCCCTCATCTATCTATATATACTGTGTATGTATAAAATTTTAATTTTAAAATGTTTTAACATTTTTGTTTACTAGTCTAAGAAAACTAATACGTAACCCGTGCTACAGCACGTGGTTGTTATTGTGAATGTTCAGACTCATGATGCTTTCCAACATTCGTTTCGTTCAGTGTGTTTTTACTTGTTGTCAATGAAAACATTCATACCATGATAGAGAGAGGGGGACATTTGTTTTTAATACTCTTTATACTAGCTTCCCTTGTGAGTGAGAAAGTTGTGAGTTTCTACAAATAAAAACAAAACTACTCGATGGATTTTGATGTGTGAGGTGTCTATAGATTCGCCTTAGAGTCCCGAGTAACAATGGCTAATGACATCAATGAAAAACCAATATGGCGGTTGGTGTATGCTAGTATATAAAGATTATGCATACAAAAACAAGGCGACTTGGTAGATTTTGATGAATGAGTTGTCTATGGATTCATTTTGGTGTATCGAGTGTCATTGCTTATATGCTGTTAATTAAAAATCAATATGGCAGACGTTATATGACAGTATATAAAGAGTAAGCTTAAAAAGTATTTTTAATGTATTTTTTGTTATAAGCTTATAGTTTAATATTCATAGTACTGGAACTAAACCTTGTGTTTGGTATATTAACCACATGACGTAAATCCCGTGTTTAGACCCTTGGTTGCTTCGCAATGTCATTGTTTAGACTCGTGTTGCATTGCACATTCGTTTTGTAAACAGCATTCCAGACAGAAGAATCTGGATAATTATATAAAACTATATGCTGTAAAATGCAAGTGCCTTTCTCTCAACCTCTCTTTACTTCCGTCTGTGGTAAGAATGTTTCTATTGACGACAAGTCAAAACACACTTAGCACACAAGGAAAATCAATCATAACGACGCAAGTACAAACAAAGGCAACGATATCCTCACGTGCTATAGCAGGGGTTACTTACTAGTACAGTATTTAATAACTAGATGAACCCCTCCCCCCTGTGGTTGGTATGGTAACCACAGGGTGTTTAGATGACATCAACATCCAAACCTTAAACTCAAACTGTTGAAGGTTACGATTATCTTATGATATATCGTAAGATAATTGCTTTGGTTACCAAACTGACCGGATAGGTAAATATTAATAGTAATAAGATATTCTACTTAATCATCCACTACGAAATATTCCAGAACATCAATGTTTTTAATATGATTTTATGAATTCGGCCTTACACTAGGAACTGCATTTCATTTAAGAAGTTAACATGCTATAGAAAATCTATGAAAAATTATGACTTGTCCTTCTAGGCTACACGTACACCATTCATTAATACTACTAATACTACAGTTCAATTTTATAGAGGAAAAAATTGGCAAGAAGATAATAAAGTTTAATGAAGTGGTTAATGAAGGACCAAGGCGTCTAATTCCACTAATGGGCTTTCTCTGAAGAGATCTATCGATAATGATTTTCCCAGAGCCGTTTTTTCCCACAATATCGTTTTTATTTTATATATATATATATATATCTATATATATACACAAGTTCCATTTATAAAAGAACAAAAAAATGCTAAGGGGTGCAGGAGTCTGGTTCATTTCGATGAACAGTGATGTACAAAGATTCAATCTTGAGTCGGGTGGAAATTGGTTCCAAAGGCGATAATGTAACTTTGTTTTGTTTTTTTCCTCTCTCAAGTGAAATGGCTCTTTTATTCTTTTCAATTATTTAATCAAAACCTTTCGCAAGCAAAGAATTGACTGCACCACCATCATCATCATCATCATGATCACGCACCCTCCAAAAACTAATCGCTAGCTAATTGCGGTCGAATTTTTGCGAAGCTGATCTCTCTGGTCGATTAGCCTCGTCGACAGGGTCAATTCGCCAATCGAATGAGGAGGACTATAACACAAACTAATTCGTGGCGGAAGTGGCCATTTTCCGTTCCGTTCGACTAGATCCTTATCGACCCATCCACGATCATCGTCGACGGTCGCTAAACGCGGAAGACGGGTGACAAACCTTTCATTTCGGTGTGGAGACAAAAAAAATTGATTACCCGAGATACACTAGTCTCTTTCCAGTAGGTAAGCAGACTAAGCAAAACCCTGATGAAGACAGACCCAGTGACAGTTTGTCTGAAAATATTTGTTTACGTGTATAGCTGTCACTTGACACTTTACTTCACATTCTAGCCATGAAGCTTTATTACTAATGTCCGCCAGTGTCAAAAAATTATGAAAATGTGTAACATTATAACCTATACTTCTTATTGGTATGTATGGTAAAAAATATCCTTCCTTACAGTTCCTAAATACAATAATCTAAACATTCGGATTACGATAATTAGTTTACTTCCTATCAAATAAGCGTAACAAACAAAATCACTAGAATCACAGTAAAGCTGTAATATGCACATCTTGTAACAACAACTATAATCAAAACTTTTGCGATCATGCGCTGAAATTTTATATGGCTTAAGCTGACAGAAACTACCGTAGTCAGTCAACTTTACTTAGCACCATACCTAATGGAATCAGAAGCCAGAGGTGGTAAACAACACAAAACCCTCAGGTTCAACAACAACCACCACCACCACCTTTCTTAACGAGCTTTAACAATAGTTACACAATTCGCGTCTTTCAACTCAACTTTCAAGCTCAATTTCACGCTCCTCTTCAACTTAATGTCGTAACCTTTGTGCGAGTGAAATCTTTAGCGTAAAGCCTACTTCTTTAGTTTAATGTCGCGCCTTGCATCAAAATTTCACTCAACAACAATAATAAACTCCTATTCATATATAACAACCCTAGTTCCATACAAGCCTACTTGTCTAAGAACAATGTCGTCCACCTCATCCTCATCATCGTCACCGTCGCCATCAACAACATCCCCATCTTAAGACAGATACTCTTGGACTCACTCGAGTGACCGCCCTATTCTCGTTGGAGACCTAAGAGAGTATGTATGGATGTATGTATGTATGTATGTAAGTGTGTGTGTGTTGGGTAAGTGTTAATCCTCCGGGGAAGCTGTCGACATGGGTCGTAAACGTTATCCGGTAATCCGAACCGGGAGAAACGCCGTAAAGCGCTCGTTGGCCACCGATAGCGAAACTGGACTCGAAGCCGGACACGATGGCGGTGGGACGGGAGCAGGTGGTGATGATGTCCGTCGAAGCCTCTCCAAGGCGCAAATAAGGCGTGAAATCCTGTTGCCAACACCCGACCTCCTAATCAACTTGCTTCACGAGGGAAGAGACCACTACTATCCATTCGTAGTAGTATATAGTACACACTCTCTCTTCTCTACTCACGCACCAACGCACTCCGATGATAGCACACACTCGGTTTTCCCTCACCCCCCTTTTTTACCCCTACACCTCCTAACACAATCACCCCCCTTATATAACCTCCTAACAACGATAACAACACGGCCGAGTTGACTCGGATCGATAGGGCGACGAGTCGAATTAATCGAAAAGATGGGAATGCAATTCCATGTATAGCTTATTACTCCTGTTAGTGAGGAATCATTGTGTTCAAGCTACAAATTCGTTTAGGCAGGATTTACAAGTCATTTGAGAGCGAGTGAAATTCCAATACCGATGTGTGCGCGACACATTGGTGTTGAAATATTTAACCTCTTGAACAGCATATACCTAGCTTTAAATATGTAGATTTCAGTAACTTGAGCTTACTGTATTTTGTCATCAAATAAACACGCCTAAGTTTTTATTCGGGAAAATTAGTAGGAACTTTGGCAAATAATTAGGATACAAATCTGCAAATCAACAAAAATATACAAAAATTGAAAATTGAAAATTTTTAACAAACAAAACAATAATAAATAGTACTACTAATCAGTTTTGATGAGATGATTAAATAACTTCTTTTTCAAAAATGTTCAGTTGTTTTAATGTGGATACTTTTTTTTTCTGATTCTTTACGAATATAAAATGATAGGTTATTCCAAGTGATAAAAAAATTAATAGAATATCTAGAGTGAAAAAACGTTTTATGGTCTGGAATAATAATAATTAATAAATTAATAAATTTAGTTAATGATGTTAATGATGTTTAGTTAAAATTTAGTTTAGATAAATTTAGTTTATTGAAAAAATTTGACTAATGTAATGATGTAATGGATGCTCAGGATTATGTAAAAATTTTACTATTTCTATTAATTTATGGTATTTAAACATGTTGCCACTATTACAACGATTTTAAAAATTAAATTTTACAACTCTTGTATTTTTAACATTTGCAAAAGAGTAGGCCTACTGTTTGCTTTTGCTTTAAGGTGGTGCAGATTTTTATTCGAATTATATATTACTAGATGATTGACCTGGCATAACATACGCCAGCTAGCGATCCCGTGGATTTCATTGTTTACCCTGGTTGCTATAG